>CM072252.1:1996523-2019023 GCA_036851935.1 Coregonus suidteri | reverse complement strand
AGTGAGTGTCTCTGTAACATGTTCAGTGAGTGTCTCTGTAACATGTTCAGTGAGTGTCTCTGTAACATGTTCAGTGAGTGTCTCTGTAACATGTTCAGTGAGTGTCTCTGTAACATGTTCAGTGAGTGTCTCTGTAACATGTTCAGTGAGTGTCTCTGTAACATGTTCAGTGAGTGTCTCTGTAACATGTTCAGTGAGTGTCTGTGTAACATGTTCAGTGAGTGTCTCTGTAACATGTTCAGTGAGTGTCTCTGTAACGTGTTCAGTGAGTGTCTCTGTAACATGTTCAGTGAGTGTCTCTGTAACGTGTTCAGTGAGTGTCTCTGTAACGTGTTCAGTGAGTGTCTCTGTGTCTCGGTTTGTGTCTGATAGTCATGTGTATCTATTTCCCAGAAACCCAACACAGCTGTGGAGTATGTGGCAGCCCACCTGTCAAAGATCCATGGTCTGGACTGGCACCCTGACAACGAATACATCCTGGCAACGTCCAGTCAGGACAACTCAGTCAGGGTAAATTAACATGCATATCTTTCCCCAGAACGCCATAGCTACCGTAAAACTTCAATTAAACGAAGTCTCAAATAGCCCCCTGTCCCTTTTAATAGCTGGGGAACGCCACACATTTCATCAAATGAGCGCCGGGTCTAAATCAATTGTTTTTAGAGGTTACCATACATTTCCATGAATTGTTTATGAGGTTTAATGTTTGATTTGTTACATTAAATAATTCCGTAATGACTCAAATTGTCAAACATCGGTTTTTATCGCATGTAATCAACTTCTAGCCATCTGCTGCTAACAGCTGAGAACTGCTAACTGGCAAGTACAAAAACAGTCGACGTTCAGACCCCCAGAAATCGCCAGATCGCCCTCTAGTGGCGGAAGTAAGAACTGCCGAAAATGCACAGTCAAAGAGGATAATTAATTATTCTGTCAAGGAAAATATTTATATACAGTGGGGAGAACAAGTATTTGATACACTGCCGATTTTGCAGGTTTTCAACTTACAAAGCATGTAGAGGTCTGTAATTTTTATCATAGGTACACTTCAACTGTGAGAGACGGAATCTAAAACAAAAATCCAGAAAATCACATTGTATGATTTTTAAGTAATTAATTTGCATTTTATTGCATGACATAAGTATTTGATCACCTACCAACCAGTAAGAATTCCGGCTCTCACAGACCTGTTAGTTTTTCTTTAAGAAGCCCTCCTGTTCTCCACTCATTACCTGTATTAACTGCACCTGTTTGAACTTGTTACCTGTATAAAAGACACCTGTCCACACACTTAATCAAACAGACTCCAACCTCTCCACAATGGCCAAGACCAGAGAGCTGTGTAAGGACATCAGGGATAAAATTGTAGACCTGCACAAGGCTGGGATGGGCTACAGGACAATAGGCAAGCAGCTTGGTGAGAAGGCAACAACTGTTGGCGCAATTATTAGAAAATGGAAGAAGTTCAAGATGATCAATCACCCTCGGTCTGGGGCTCCATGCAAGATCTCACCTCGTGGGGCATCAATGATCATGAGGAAGGTGAGGGATCAGCCCAGAACTACACGGTAGGACCTGGTCAATGACCTGAAGAGAGCTGGGACCACAGTCTCAAAGAAAACCATTAGTAAACACTACGCCGTCATGGATTAAAATCTTGCAGCGCACACAAGGTCCCCCTGCTCAAGCCAAGTCTGAAGTTTGCCAATGACCATTGGATAATCCAGAGGAGGAATGGGAGAAGGTCATGTGGTCTGATGAGACAAAAATATAGCTTTTTGGTCTAAACTCCACTCGCCGTGTTTGGAGGAAGAAGAAGGATGAGTACAACCCCAAGAACACCATCCCAACCGTGAAGCATGGAGGTGGAAACATCATTCTTTGGGGATGCTTTTCTGCAAAGGGGACAGGACGACTGCACCGTATTGAGGGGAGGATGGATGGGGCCATGTATCGCGAGATCTTGGCCAACAACCTCCTTCCCTCAGTAAGAGCATTGAAGATGGGTCGTGGCTGGGTCTTCCAGCATGACAACGACCCAAAACACACAGCCAGGGCAACTAAGGAGTGGCTCCGTAAGAAGCATCTCAAGGTCCTGGAGTGGCCTAGCCAGTCTCCAGACCTGAACCCAATAGAAAATCTTTGGAGGGAGCTGAAAGTCTGTATTGCCCTGAGAACCAGCCCCGAAACCTGAAGGATCTGGAGAAGGTCTGTATGGAGGAGTGGGTCAAAATCCCTGCTGCAGAGTGTGCAAACCTGGTCAAGACCTACAGGAAACGTATGATCTCTGTAATTGCAAACAATGGTTTCTGTACCAAATATTAAGTTCTGCTTTTCTGATGTATCAAATACTTATGTCATGCAATAAAATGCAAATTAATTACTTAAAAATCATACAATGTGATTTTCTGGATTTTTGTTTTAGATTCCGTCTCTCACAGTTGAAGTGTTCCTATGATAAAAATTACAGACCTCTACATGCTTTGTAAGTAGGAAAACCTGCAAAATCGGCAGTGTATCAAATACTTGTTTCCCCACTGTATATATATATTTTCAATAGAGGCATACTAAGACAAAAGAAACGTGACACAAGCTAGGTTTCCATCCAATTAGCGACAGATTTTAATATGAATATTCAAAAATCCGCATAAAAACAATATGCATATTTTTTACCAGAGATGTTTCCATTAAACTGACTTGTTGCTGATAAAAGGCTGCGTGAGGACGTAGTGAACATAAAAATAACTTTTGCGGTTAAATTCCCATCTACCGAATTAAAAAATACTAGTTAAATGGTTTTCCATTGCATTTTCAACTCTACCGATGGTTTTCTCACAAAGAAATGTGCGTTATAATATAATAAAATAGCAGACGCTTTTATCCAAAGCGACTTACAGTCATGCGTGCATACATTTATTTTTTGTGTATGGGTGGTCCCGGGGATCGAACCCACTACCTTGGCGTTACAAGCGCCGTGCTCTGCCAGCTGAGCTACAGAGGACCATTATATATTATATATAGCGAGTGTGCCCTCTCTGGTCTTGGCACGTGCGCTCTCGCCAGCAGGTACAGTGTGGGTAGAGCCTACATGATGAGGTCATTATGGACAAAAGAGAGAGATTATTTTTTACTTGTCAAAACGGCAGCCAAGCATCGATGATCACGTCACCAGAATAAGACCCTCGATATTTATTGGAAAGGAGCGTCAAGCTCATCACCTCGCACCTTCAACACCCTGTGATGTTCATCAAAACGTATTTAATCTGTAGTCTAATAAACAACATGGCTTTCCCGGACAAGTCCTAGTGGGAAACCACACAACACGTCATCCTGTGACTCCAATTTTACTTCGGTATGATGATGTTATTTATATCAATATTTGCGCATAAAAGCACTTCCACTGACGTTTCTCGCGTATTACATTTTAATCGACACAAAAAAAGATCCCACCTTGTCTAGCGTGTTTAGTGTTGTCGACATTTTGGAAAGTTTTTTTCCGACAAATGTTCTGTTTCTATCACGGATTCAGCCGAGGCTGCCCCTCCTCCTCCTCGCTCGGGCAGGCTTCGGCGTTCGTCGTCCCCGGAGTACTAGCTACTACCGATCTATGTTTCTGTGTTTGTCTTGTTTGGTCTTAATTGTGTACAGCTGTTTTCCAATGATGTTGTATCGTATTTCCCTATATAACACTCTGTCTTTCATTGTGTGGGATTGTTTTCGCCATTCGGCAGTAGCTTGTTGTGCGGGTTATTTTTCCTCCCTGGGTGGAGGATGTTTATACTCTGGTTACTTTCGAGTAAAGTACGTTTCCAGTTTGACTTCGTCCACCGCATTTCACGTACGCCTGTGACAGTTTCCATCAGGCCTGCCAGTTTTATTTTTATCTGACTCTTTACTGGTATAACAGGGTTGGATGGAAACCTGGTTCCACTCCGTAAATGACAACACGTTAGTGCAGGAAATGAAGAAATGTATTAAAATGCTGGAATTAAACAATGAACTATGCAAATGAGCTAAAAGCTGTGTGCATTAAGGAAATAGAGGCCTGGCTCAAATAGAAGCCTGTCTGTAAAAAAAAAAAAAAAAAGCGCCTGTTGTGTTCATTGATTTTTTTTAAAGCAAATAAACGCCTGGGCTATTAATTGAAGTTTTACGGTATGCGGGGAAATTCACATAGTTATGATTCTCCCGTTGTACTTTATTACCGTGCCGTCCTTCAATCTCTCTGTGCAGTTCTGGGACTACAGACAGCCAAGGAAGTATCTGAACATCCTGTCCTGTCAGGTTCCAGTGTGGAAGGCCAGATATACAGTGAGTTGACTCTTCCTCTCACCAGTTCTCCTCATATGAAGAGTGGATATCTGCCTAAGTGTTAGGGATGTATTTCTGTCTATAATGGTGTGTGTGTGTGTGGCCGTGTGTGTGGCCGGGTGTGTGTGTGTGTGGCCGGCCGGTGTGTGTGTGTGTGTGGCCGTGTGTGTGTGTGTGTGTGTGTGTGGCCGTGTGTGTGTGTGGCCGTGTGTGTGTGTGTGTGTGTGTGTGTGTGTGTGTGTGTGTGTGGCCGTGTGTGGCCGTGTGTGTGTGTGTGTGTGTGTGTGTGTGTGTGTGTGTGTGTGTGTGTGTGTTGGCCGTGTGTGTGTGGCCGTGTGTGTGTGTGTGTGTGTGGCCGTGTGTGTGTGTGGCCGTGTGTGTGTGTGTGTGTGTGTGTGTGTGTGTGGCCGTGTGTGTGTGTGTGTGTGTGTGTGTGTGTGTGTGTGTGTGTGTAGCCCTTCTCCAATGGCCTGGTTACGGTGATGGTTCCCCAGCTGAGACGGGAGAACAGCTTGTTGCTATGGAGCACTCTGGACCTCAACAGCCCCGTTCACGCCTTCGTGGGACACGACGATGTGGTGCTGGAGTTCCAGTGGCGTCCGCAGACAGAGGGTAACACCCCATTCTAGAATATAAGATAATATATCATATAATATAACTCTTTACCAGCCTCGGTGCCTGGATAATGTATCATATAATATAACTCTTTACCAGCCTCGGTGCCTGGATAATGTATCATATAATATAACTCTTTACCAGCCTCGGTGCCTGGATAATGTATCATATAATATAACTCTTTACCAGCCTCGGTGCCTGGATAATGTATCATATAATATAACTCTTTACCAGCCTCGGTGCCTGGATAATGTATCATATAATATAACTCTTTACCAGCCTCGGTGCCTGGATAATGTATCATATAATATAACTCTTTACCAGCCTCGGTGCCTGGATAATGTATCATATAATATAACTCTTTACCAGCCTCGGTGCCTGGATAATGTATCATATAATATAACTCTTTACCAGCCTCGGTGCCTGGATAATATATCATATAATATAACTCTTTACCAGCCTCGGTGCCTGGATAATATATCATATAATATAACTCTTTACCAGCCTCGGTGCCTGACTTTATTCAAAGCAACTTATAGTAATGCATACATACATACATTTTGGTATTGTTGGACCCAGCGGGAATCGAACCCACAATCCTGATGTTGCAAACGTCCTGCTTTAACTGCAACTGAGCCACTCAGGACCTAACTGGACTAGCATCCAGGCTACCTCTTCCCCCACATCCACTCAGGACCTAACTGGACTAGCATCCAGGCTACCTCTTCCCCCACATCCACTCAGGACCTAACTGGACTAGCATCCAGGCTACCTCTTCCCCCACATCCACTCAGAACCTAACTGGACTAGCATCCAGGCTACCTCTTCCCCCACATCCACTCAGGACCTAACTGGACTAGCATCCAGGCTACCTCTTCCCCCACATCCTGAACTGTCATCATGTCAATCCACCTGCTAATGAACCTGTGTTGTGTCTCATTCTCCGTAGAGTTCAGTCCCCTGATTCTCCTGTCTTGTTGTGTCTCCTACTAGCTTCTAAGGACTACCAGCTGGTGACTTTGTCCAGAGACCAGACTCTGAGGATATGGAGGCTGGATCCACAGCTACAGAAGGTGTGGAATGTGTCAAATCCAACATTATATTCAAATCTCTATGGGCCCTGGTGTCAAATCCAACATTATATTCAAATCTCTATGGGCCCTGGTGTCAAATCCAACATTATATTCAAATCTCTATGGGCCCTGGTGTCAAATCCAACATTATATTCAAATCTCTATGGGCCCTGGTGTCAAATCCAACATTATATTCAAAATCTCTATGGGGCCCTGGTGGGACAATCCAACATTATATTCAAATCTCTCTATGGGCCCTGTGTTTCAACATTATATTCAAATCCTATGGGCCCTGGTGTCAAATCCAACATTATATTCAAAATCTCTATGGGCCCTGGTGTCAAATCCAACATTATATTCAAATCTCTATGGGCCCCTGTGTCAAATCCAACATTATATTCAAATCTCTATGGGCCCTGGTGTCAAATCCAACTGTTTTCTCTGTGTGTCAAATCCAACATTCTTTCAATCTCTATGGGCCCTGGTGTCAAATCCAACATTATATTCAAATCTCTATGTGTTTCAAATCCCCTATTCAAATGTTTCCTGTATATTCAAATCCTGTGTTTCCCTGGGTTTCCATCTGTGTTTTCCCTGTGTTTCTCTGTGTTTCCCCTGTGTTTCCTCTGTGTTTTACTGTGTTTCTCTGTGTTTCTCTGTGTTTCCCTGTGTTTCCCTGTGTTTCCCTGTGTTTCCCTGTGTTTCTCTGTGTTTTCCCTGTGTTTTCTCTGTGTTTCCCTGTGTTTCCCTGTGTTTCCCCGTGTTTCCCTGTGTTTTCCCTGTGTTTCTCTGTGTTTCCCTGTGTTTCCCTGTGTTTCCCTGTGTTTCTCTGTGTTTCCCTGTGTTTCCCTGTGTTTCCCTGTGTTTCCCTGTGTTTCCCTGTGTTTCCCTGTGTTTCCCTGTGTTTCCCTGTGTTTCCCTGTGTTTTCCTGTGTTTCCTGTGTTTCTCTGTGTTTCTCTGTGTTTCTCCTGTGTTTCTCTGTGTTTCTCTGTGTTTCCCTGTGTTTTTTCCTGTGTTTCTCCCTGTGTTTCCCTGTGTTTCTCTGTGTTTCTCTGTGTTTTCTCTGTGTTTCTCTGTGTTTCTCTGTGTTTCTCTGTGTTTCTCTGTGTTTCCCTGTGTTTCTCTCTGTGTTTTCTGTGTTTCTCTGTGTTTCTCCCTGTGTTTCTCTGTGTTTCTCTGTGTTTCCCTGTGTTTCTCTGTGTTTCTCTGTGTTTCTCTGTGTTTTCTCTGTGTTTCTCTGTGTTTCCCTGTGTTTCCCTGTGTTTCCCTGTGTTTCTCTGTGTTTCTCTGTGTTTCTCTGTGTTTTCCCTGTTTTCTCTGTGTTTCTCTGTGTTTCCCTGTGTTTCCCTGTGTTTCCCTGTGTTTCCCTGTTTCTCCTGTGTTTCCCTGTGTTTCTCTGTGTTTCTCTGTGTTTCTCTGTGTTTCCCTGTGTTTCCCTGTGTTTCCTCTGTGTTTCCCTGTGTTTCTCCTGTGTTTCTCTGTGTTTCTCTGTGTTTCTCTGTGTTTTCTCTCTGTGTGTTTTCTCTGTGTTTTCCCTGTGTGTTTCTCTGTGTTTCTCTGTGTTTTCCCTGTGTTTCTCTGTGTTTCTCTGTTTCTCTGTGTTTCTCTGTGTTTCTCTGTGTTTCCCTGTGTTTCTCTGTGTTTCTCTGTGTTCCCTCTGTGTTTCCTGTGTTTCTCTGTGTTTCTCTGTGTTTCTCTGTGTTTCTCTGTGTGTTCCCTGTGTTTCCCTGTGTTTCTCTGTGTTTTCTGTGTGTGTTTCTCTGTGTTTCCCTGTGTTTGTGTTTCTCTGTGTTTCTCCGTGTTTCTCTGTGTAGCTGTGTGCCAATGACTTGGTCGAGGATCTGATGGAGGGGATGAGCCTAACTGTTTCTGTGAGTCCTCTGTGAAGAGTGTTCCCTCTCAGAGGACCCTGAACCCACTGTGTACACAGCTCTGGTGTTTGCCAGCTGAAGACCTGCAGGGTGAGGGAGACAGGTTTGGGAGGGAGGGAGACAGGGTCCCTGAGGGAGACTGTGGGAGGGAGACAGGTGGGTGGGAGGGAGGGAGGGAGGGGACAGGGTGGGAGGGAGGGAGACAGGGTGGGAGGGAGGGAGACAGGGTGGGAGGGAGGTTTTCTCAGGGAGGAGGAGGAGGGAGACAGGGTGGGAGGGAGGGAGACAGGGTGGGAGGGAGGGAGACAGGGTCTCTGGGAGACAGGGTGGGAGGGAGGGAGACTGGGTGGGAGACAGAGGGGGGAGGGTGGGAGGGAGAGAGGGAGGGAGGGGGAGACAGGGTGGGAGGGAGACAGGGTGGGAGGGAGGGAGACAGGGTGGAAGGGAGGGAGACAGGGTGGGAGGGAGACAGGTGGTTTCTCTGTGAGAGAGGGTGAGGAGGGAGGGAGACAGGGAGTTGGGAGGGTGGGAGACAGGGTGGGTGGGAGGGAGGGAGACAGGGTGGGAGGGAGACAGGGTGGGGGAGGGAGTGTTTCTCTGAGGGGAGGGAGGGAGGGTGGGAGACAGGGTGGGAGGGAGAGAGACAGGGAGGGAGGGAGGGAAGACAGGGTGGGAGGGGAGGGAGACAGGGGTGGAGAGGGAGACAGGGTGGGAGGGAGGGGAGACAGTGTTTCCCTGGGAGGGAGGGAGACAGGGTGGGAGGGGAAGACAGGGTGGGAGGGAGGGAGACAGAGGGGAGGGAGACAGAGAGGGAGGGAGGGAGACAGGGTGGGAGGGAGGGAGACAGGGTGGGAGGGAGGGGAGAGAGAGGGAGGGAGACAGGGTGGGAGGGAGACAGGGTGGGAGGGAGGGAGAGGAGGGGGGGAGACAGGGTGGGAGGGAGACAGGGGGAGAGGGAGACAGGGTGGGAGGGAGGGAGACAGGGTGGGAGGGAGGGGAGAGAGAGGGTGGGAGGGAGGGAGACAGAGGTGGGAGGGAGGGAGGGAGACAGAGAGGGAGGGAGAGGGAGGGAGGGGAGGGAGGGAGGGAGACAGGGTGGGAGGGAAGGAGACAGGGAGGGAGGGAGACAGGGTGGGAGGGAGGGAGACAGGGTGGGAGGGAGGGAGGGAGACAGAGGTGGGAGGGAGGGAGACAGGGTGGGAGGGAGGGAGACAGGGAGAGAGGGAGGGGAGGGTGGGGGAGGGAGAGAGACAGGGTGGGAGAGAGAGAGGGTGGGGGGAGGGAGAGAGGGTGGGAGGGAGACAGGGTGGAGGGGGGAGACAGGGAGAGAGGGGAGGGAGAGACAGGGTGGGAGGGAGGGAGACAGAGAGGGTGAGGGAGGAGGGGAGGAGGGAGGGAGAGAGAGGAGGGAGGGAGGGTGGGAGACAGGGAGGGAGAGGAGGAGGGGGGAGGGAGACAGGGTGGGAGGGAGGGAGACAGGGAGGGAGGGAGACAGAGGGACAGAGGGAGGGAGGGGGACAGGGTGGGAGGAGAGGGAGGGAGGAGGGAGAGGGTGGGAGGGAGGGAGACAGGGTGGGAGGGAGACAGGACAGGGTGGGAGGAGGAGAGACAGGGTGGGAGGGAGGGAGACAGGAGGGAGGGAGGGAGGGAGAGGGGGGGAGGGAGGGGAGGGAGAGGGAGGGAGACAGGGTGGGAGGGAGAGGAGGGAGGGAGACAGGAGAGGGAGGGGGAGGGAGGGACAGGGTGGGTGGGAGGGAGACAGGGAGGGAGGGAGGGTGGGAGGGGCAGCACACACACACACACATACAATATTAATTTAATTCGGTTTGGTGTTTGATTATAATTATATTATAATTATTATAAAATGTAATTGTCTTGTTTTTCTTAGACACTTCCACACCTATTCTGTTCTATTACCTTCTCAATCACCAGAATTATAGATGAAGCATCGGATGAAATTCAAATCTCCCTACCATAAATCAAAGCCAATATGACACCAATTGCGATTTTTTTGTTGTTGCAAATCAACATAATTGGAGGTAAAGAACCCACTGCCTCGTCATGAGCCGTCCGTCCTGAGTTTTTAGAGTATCTCTTGCCCCTATCTGGCTCAAATTCTAGACGGCGGATTAAAACGAGACTATAGCGTCCATAAAGTGACCATTGGACATAAATGCTGGATTGACTAAATTTGTAGGTGCAACAGTTTTATTAAATGTATAATGTATCGCTCTCACGTGCACATTTCCGTCTGTGAGGAAACAACGATGTGCTTCCTTAGTTGCATTTCTGACAATTCTAACGTTTCTTTAACCGAAAGGTCGCTGGTTCTAATCCCCGAGCCGACTAGGTGTAAAATCTGTCGATGTGCCCTTGAGCAAGGCACTTAACCCTAATTGCTCCTGTAAGTCGCTCTGGATAAGAGCGTCTGCTAAATGACTAAAATGTAAATGTAAAATGTATATGGTGGTATTCAGGTTGAGGTTAATCGTTAAACACAAACAGATATTTTGATTAGCTAGGTAGCTAACTAGCTAACGTTAGCTTGCTTGTACAAAGTCCAAATAAAGCCAGCTAGCAAATGAATGTGGTTTAGTTTTGATTAGCTAGCTTATGTAACGTTATACCAGTCAGATGAAAGCTAACGTTGGCTAGGTAGCTAACCAACAAGCGAGGAAAGCTAGCTAGCTAGCTAGCTATCTATATTATGCCAAGTAAGGTTTTTGACATAAGGCTGAAGTCATGTGTAAACTGATGATCTAGACACGTGTAATCGGAGCAAAAACAAATATGCACAAATAAACTAGCGAACGCCCTTGCCTGCTATGATAGCCAATTAACTTTAGCTAGCTAAGTAACCTTCGCCAACGTAAGACTAACGTTAGTTAACGTGTATGGCCAGTTCATGCACCACAATATATCATACTTTTTTACACAAAACATAACTAAAGTTAGTAACGTTAAGTTTAAAACCACCAAACGTTGGGAAGCTGCCATGCTAATCACGTTCATTTGCATTGCACAGACCATGCTACGGTAACGTTAAGACGAGGTAGCCAGATTTCAGACAGGACAAGCAAATCATCAAATCTAATTGTATTTGTCACATGCGCCGAATACAACAGGTGAAATGCTTACTTACAAGCCCTTAACCAACAACGCAGTTTGAAGAAAAGAGTTAAGAAAATATTTACTAAATAAACTAAAGTAAAAAAAAAAAAGGAACAAAAAGTAACACAATAAAATAAGAATAATGAGGCTATATACAGGGGGTACCGGTACCGAGTCAATGGGCTGGGGTACAGGTTAGTCCAGGTAATAACGAGGCTATATACAGGGGGTACCGGTACCGAGTCAATGGGCTGGGTACAGGTTAGTCCAGGTAATAACGAGGCTATATACAGGGGGTACCGGTACCGAGTCAATGGGCTGGGGTACAGGTTAGTCCAGGTAATAATGAGGCTATATACAGGGGGTACCGGTACCGAGTCAATGTGCTGGGTACAGGTTAGTCCAGGTAATAATGAGGCTATATACAGGGGGTACCGGTACCGAGTCAATGGGCTGGGGTACAGGTTAGTCCAGGTAATAATGAGGCTATATACAGGGGGTACCGGTACCGAGTCAATGTGCTGGGTACAGGTTAGTCCAGGTAATAATGAGGCTATATACAGGGGGTACCGGTACCGAGTCAATGTGCAGGGGTACAGGTTAGTCCAGGTATTTGTACATGTAGGTAGGGGTAAAGTGACTATGCATAGATAATAAACAGTGAGTAGCAGCAGTGTAAAAACAAAGTTAGCTACGCTACATTTCCTCGACTAAGAACAACCAAGACCACAACACAAACCATAGCCGAGAAAACAAATAGCGTTGCTAAGAAACAGTGAGTTAGCTCTGTTGAACCGCATGTAGTAAACGGTTGAACCCCAAAACGCACATGGAAACAGAACCTCAGTGGTGCGTGCTGACCAGACCGACAGCGTCACTGTTTCAAACACGTGTCCAATTCTTTACATTTTATCATCCAAATGTGTGCTGACTGATCAACACAGTGTCAAATTACTTTTCGGTGTGTTTACAGAAAATCTGAAATCGCCATTCACAAGTAAAACGTCGTCTCCACACGCTGCACCAGGCTAAAACAACAACAGAATCATTGCTTGCTGTGTGCCAGCCTGATAACATAGTCAATGTAAATCTGGGACACTGAAATTAGTATGATATGTTACGTTTGGTATGGTTAGATAAGACAGGAGGTTACTTAAAGGCGATTTTTCCTATTTCTGAAATAAATCTCTATTTTTTTTATGTAAATGGAATGTAATAGAAGGGTCCAGATACTTTTTTTTGTGATTTGGCTTGTTTTTGAGAAACTTACCCCAGCTGGGATTCACTTCCTGGTTGTGCTGTATCAGGGCACGCAAAAGACCTTAACAAAACCCCCTGATACATCTCTCTCTCTCTCTCTCTCTATCTCTCTCTCTCTCTCTCTCTCTCTCTCTCTCTCTCTCTCTCTCTCTCTCTCTCTCTCTCTCTCTCTCTCTCTCTCTCTCTCTCTCTCTCTCTCTCTCTCTCTCTCTCTCTCTCTCTCTCTCTCTCTCTCTCTCTCTCTCTCTCTCTCTCTCTCTCTCTCTCTCTCACTCTCTCACTCTCTCACTCTCTCACTCTCTCACTCTCTCACTCTCTCACTCTCTCACTCTCACACTCTCACACTCTCACACTCTCACACTCTCACACTCTTACACTCTTACACTCTTACACTCTCACACTCTCACTCTCTCACTCTCTCCCAGACCAGGATGGTGCTCTGACCTCCAGTGGTAGAGATGACCCGTCTGCTCTGCCCCAGACCCTGCAGCAGGAGTTCTCTCTGGTCAACCTGCAGATCAGGAACGTCAACGTGGAGGTGAGCTTATAACACCTAATGACGTCTCCTATGACAGTCTTATGACTGCTTATAACTCCTGATGACATCTCATATGACAGTCTTATGACTGCTTATAGCTCCTGATGACATCTCATATGACAGTCTTATGACTGCTTATAGCTCCTGATGATGCTATGTCACTCCTCTTATGACAGTTTATAACTCCTAACGATATTTGCTATGTCAGTCTTATGACAGGTTATGACTCCTAATGACATCTGCTATGTCAGTCTTAAGATCGGTTAAAACTCCTAATGAAACTTGCTGTGTCAGTCTTACGACATCTTATGACATTGTTATGTAGGCTTTATGACTGTGGGTCCAAATAAAGCGTAGCTAGTTTTCTCCCACATGCAGCTGGATCAGAAAGACCACTACACTCTTCATACCATTAGAATGGCTTTATTATGGTGTCATCACTACACTCTTCATACCATTAGAATGGCTTTATTATGGTGTCATCACTACACTCTTCATACCATTAGAATGGCTTTATTATGGTGTCATCACTACACTCTTCATACCATTAGAATGGCTTTATTATGGTGTCATCACTACACTCTTCATACCATTAGAATGGCTTTATTATGGTGTCATCACTACACTCTTCATACCATTAGAATGGCTTTATTATGGTGTCATCACTACACTCTTCATACCATTAGAATGGCTTTATTATGGTGTCATCACTACACTCTTCATACCATTAGAATGGCTTTATTATGGTGTCATCACTACACTCTTCATACCATTAGAATGGCTTTATTATGGTGTCATCACTACACTCTTCATACCATTAGAATGGCTTTATTATGGTGTCATCACTACACTCTTCATACCATTAGAATGGCTTTATTATGGTGGCATCACTACACTCTTCATACCATTAGAATGGCTTTATTATGGTGGCATCACTACACTCTTCATACCATTAGAATGGCTTTTATTATGGTGTCATCACTACACTCTTCATACCATTAGAATGGCTTTATTATGGTGGCATCACTACACTCTTCATACCATTAGAATGGCTTTATTATGGTGGCATCACTACACTCTTCATACCATTAGAATGGCTTTATTATGGTGGCATCACTACACTCTTCATACCATTAGAATGGCTTTATTATGGTGGCATCACTACACTCTTCATACCATTAGAAAGGCTTTATTATGGTGTCATCACTACACTCTTCATACCATTAGAATGGCTTTATTATGGTGGCATCACTACACTCTTCATACCATTAGAATGGCTTTATTATGGTGTCATCACTACACTCTTCATACCATTAGAATGGCTTTATTATGGTGGCATCACTACACTCTTCATACCATTAGAATAGCTTTATTATGGTGTCATCACTACACTCTTCATACCATTAGAATGGCTTTATTATGGTGGCATCACTACACTCTTCATACCATTAGAATGGCTTTATTATGGTGTCATCACTACACTCTTCATACCATTAGAAAGGCTTTATTATGGTGTCATCACTACACTCTTCATACCATTAGAATGGCTTTATTATGGTGGCATCACTACACACTCTTCATACCATTAGAATGGCTTTATTATGGTGGCATCACTACACTCTTCATACCATTAGAATGGCTTTATTATGGTGTCATCACTACACTCTTCATACCATTAGAATGGCTTTATTATGGTGTCATCACTACACTCTTCATACCATTAGAAAGGCTTTATTATGGTGTCATCATTACACTCTTCATACCATTAGAATGGCTTTATTATGGTGGCATCACTACACTCTTCATACCATTAGAATGGCTTTATTATGGTGTCATCACTACACTCTTCATACCATTAGAATGGCTTTATTATGGTGTCATCACTACACTCTTCATACCATTAGAATGGCTTTATTATGGTGTCATCACTACACTCTTCATACCATTAGAATGGCTTTATTATGGTGTCATCACTACACTCTTCATACCATTAGAATGGCTTTATTATGGTGGCATCACTACACTCTTCATACCATTAGAATGGCTTTATTATGGTGGCATCACTACACTCTTCATACCATTAGAATGGCTTTATTATGGTGGCATCACTACACTCTTCATACCATTAGAATGGCTTTATTATGGTGTTAACACTACACTCTTCATACCATTAGAATGGCTTTATTATGGTGTCATCACTACACTCTTCATACCATTAGAATGGCTTTATTATGGTGTCATCACTACACTCTTCATACCATTAGAATGGCTTTATTATGGTGTCATCACTACACTCTTCATACCATTAGAATGGCTTTATTATGGTGTCATCACTACACTCTTCATACCATTAGAATGGCTTTATTATGGTGTCATCACTACACTCTTCATACCATTAGAATGGCTTTATTATGGTGTCATCACTACACTCTTCATACCATTAGAATGGCTTTATTATGGTGTCATCACTACACTCTTCATACCATTAGAATGGCTTCATTATGGTGTCATCACTACACTCTTCATACCATTAGAATGGCTTTATTATGGTGTCATCACTACACTCTTCATACCATTAGAATGGCTTTATTATGGTGTCATCACTACACTCTTCATACCATTAGAATGGCTTTATTATGGTGGCATTACTACACTCTTCATACCATTAGAATGGCTTTATTATGGTGGCATCACTACACTCTTCATACCGTTAGAATGGCTTTATTATGGTGGCATCACTACACTCTTCATACCGTTAGAATGGCTTTATTATGGTGTCATCACTACACTCTTCATACCATTAGAATGGCTTTATTATGGTGTCATCACTACACTCTTCATACCATTAGAATGGCTTTATTATGGTGTCATCACTACACTCTTCATACCATTAGAATGGCTTTATTATGGTGTCATCACTACACTCTTCATACCATTAGAATGGCTTTATTATGGTGTCATCACTACACTCTTCATACCATTAGAATGGCTTTATTATGGTGTCATCACTACACTCTTCATACCATTAGAATGGCTTTATTATGGTGTCATCACTACACTCTTCATACCATTAGAATGGCTTTATTATGGTGTCATCACTACACTCTTCATACCATTAGAATGGCTTTATTATGGTGTCATCACTACACTCTTCATACCATTAGAATGGCTTTATTATGGTGTCATCACTACACTCTTCATACCATTAGAAAGGCTTTATTATGGTGTCATCGCTACACTCTTCATACCATTAGAAAGGCTTTATTACGGTGGCATCACTACACTCTTCATACCGTTAGAAAGGCTTTATTATGGTGTCATCACTACACTCTTCATACCATTAGAATGGCTTTATTACGGTGGCATCACTACACTCTTCATACCATTAGAATGGCTTTATTATGGTGTCATCACTACACTCTTCATACCATTAGAATGGCTTTATTATGGTGTCATCACTACACTCTTCATACCATTAGAATGGCTTTATTTTGGTGGCATCACTACACTCTTCATACCATTAGAATGGCTTTATTACTGTGGCATCACTACACTCTTCATACCATTAGAATGGCTTTATTATGGTGGCATCACTACACTCTTCATACCATTAGAATGGCTTTATTATGGTGTCATCACTACACTCTTCATACCATTAGAATGGCTTTATTACGGTGTCATCACTACACTCTTCATACCATTAGAATGGCTTTATTACGGTGTCATCACTACACTCTTCATACCATTAGAATGGCTTTATTATGGTGGCATCACTACACTCTTCATACCATTAGAATGGCTTTATTATGGTGGCATCACTACACTCTTCATACCATTAGAAAGGCTTTATTATGGTGTCATGTTCAATATAACAAAATCTACCAAACTCTGACACGGCGTCACTTTGTGTCCCAGCGTTGTTTCCTGCTTCCCATCTTTCTTTGTTCTACGAACTACCAATGCGGTTTTGTGGTGTGATTGTTTGGGACTCTAGATGGATGCGGTGAACCGTAGCTGTGTGGTGTCGGCCCTGTTCGGGACCAACCAGGTCCACCTGGTGGTGAAGTTCCCTTCTCACTACCCCAACAACGCTGCTCCGTCCTTCCAGTTCATCTCCCCTACCACCATCCCCATCGCCATGAGGACCAAGATACAGAAGGTAACCGTGTGTGTGTATCACATCTGTGGGTGCTAGTGTGTGTGTGTGTGTGTGTGTGTGTATCACGTCTGTGTGTGTGTGTGTATGTGTCTGTATCACATCTGTGTGTGCGAGTGTGTGTATCACGTGTGTGTGTGTGTGTATCACGTCTGTGTGTGTGTGTGTGTGTGTATCACGTCTGTGTGTGTGTATCACGTCTGTGGGTGCGAGTGTGTGTATCACGTGTGTGTGTGTGTGTGTGTGTGAGTGTATCACGTGTGTGTGTGTATCACGTCTGTGTGTGTGTGTGTGTGTGTGTGTGTGTGTGTGTGTGTATCACGTCTGTGGGTGCGAGTGTGTGTATCACGTGTGTGTGTATCACGTCTGTGTGTGTGTGTGTGTATCACGTCTGTGTGTGTGTGTGTGTGTGTATCACGTCTGTGTGTGTGTGAGCCGCTCTCTCTCCTCACGGTGGGATCTTCTCTGTGTAGATCCTGACCGACACGTCGCTGCAGAAGGTCAAGAGGAATCAGAACTGCCTGGAACCCTGCGTCAGACAGCTGGTGTCCTGTCTGGAGTCGTACATGGTGAGAACAGACAGCTGGTGTCCTGTCTAGAGTCGTACATGGTGAGAACAGACAGCTGGTGTCCTGTCTAGAGTCGTACATGGTGAGAACAGGCAGCTGGTGTCCTGTCTAGAGTCGTACATGGTGAGAACAGACAGCTGGTGTCCTGTCTAGAGTCGTACATGGTGAGAACAGACAGCTGGTGTCCTGTCTAGAGTCGTACATGGTGAGAACAGACAGCTGGTGTCCTGTCTAGAGTCGTACATGGTGAGAACAGACAGCTGGTGTCCTGTCTAGAGTCGTACATGGTGAGAACAGACAGCTGGTGTCCTGTCTGGAGTCGTACATGGTGAGAACAGACAGCTGGTGTCCTGTCTAGAGTCGTACATGGTGAGAACAGACAGCTGGTGTCCTGTCTAGAGTCGTACATGGTGAGAACAGGCAGCTGGTGTCCTGTCTAGAGTCGTACATGGTGAGAACAGACAGCTGGTGTCCTGTCTAGAGTCGTACATGGTGAGAACAGACAGCTGGTGTCCTGTCTAGAGTCGTACATGGTGAGAACAGACAGCTGGTGTCCTGTCTGGAGTCGTACATGGTGAGAACAGACAGCTGGTGTCCTGTCTAGAGTCGTACATGGTGAGAACAGACAGCTGGTGTCCTGTCTAGAGTCGTACATGGTGAGAACAGACAGCTGGTGTCCTGTCTAGAGTCGTACATGGTGAGAACAGACAGCTGGTGTCCTGTCTAGAGTCGTACATGGTGAGAACAGACAGCTGGTGTCCTGTCTAGAGTCGTACATGGTGAGAACAGACAGCTGGTGTCCTGTCTAGAGTCGTACATGGTGAGAACAGGCAGCTGGTGTCCTGTCTAGTCGTACATGGTGAGAACAGACAGCTGGTGTCCTGTCTAGTCGTACATGGTGAGAACAGGCAGCTGGTGTCCTGTCTAGAGTCGTACATGGTGAGAACAGGCAGCTGGTGTCCTGTCTAGAGTCGTACATGGTGAGAACAGACAGCTGGTGTCCTGTCTAGAGTCGTACATGGTGAGAACAGACAGCTGGTGTCCTGTCTAGAGTCGTACATGGTGAGAACAGACAGCTGGTGTCCTGTCTAGAGTCGTACATGGTGAGAACAGACAGCTGGTGTCCTGTCTAGAGTCGTACATGGTGAGAACAGACAGCTGGTGTCCTGTCTAGAGTCGTACATGGTGAGAACAGACAGCTGTGTGTCCTGTCTGGAGTCGTACATGGTGAGAACAGACAGCTGGTGTCCTGTCTAGAGTCGTACATGGTGAGAACAGGCAGCTGGTGTCCTGTCTAGAGTCGTACATGGTGAGAACAGACAGCTGGTGTCCTGTCTAGAGTCGTACATGGTGAGAACAGACAGCTGGTGTCCTGTCTAGAGTCGTACATGGTGAGAACAGGCAGCTGGTGTCCTGTCTAGAGTCGTACATGGTGAGAACAGACAGCTGGTGTCCTGTCTAGAGTCGTACATGGTGAGAACAGACAGCTGGTGTCCTGTCTAGAGTCGTACATGGTGAGAACAGACAGCTGGTGTCCTGTCTGGAGTCGTACATGGTGAGAACAGACAGCTGGTGTCCTGTCTAGAGTCGTACATGGTGAGAACAGACAGCTGGTGTCCTGTCTAGAGTCGTACATGGTGAGAACAGACAGCTGGTGTCCTGTCTAGAGTCGTACATGGTGAGAACAGACAGCTGGTGTCCTGTCTAGAGTCGTACATGGTGAGAACAGACAGCTGGTGTCCTGTCTAGAGTCGTACATGGTGAGAACAGACAGCTGGTGTCCTGTCTAGAGTCGTACATGGTGAGAACAGGCAGCTGGTGTCCTGTCTAGTCGTACATGGTGAGAACAGACAGCTGGTGTCCTGTCTAGTCGTACATGGTGAGAACAGGCAGCTGGTGTCCTGTCTAGAGTCGTACATGGTGAGAACAGGCAGCTGGTGTCCTGTCTAGAGTCGTACATGGTGAGAGAACAGACAGCTGGTGTCCTGTCTAGAGTCGTACATGGTGAGAACAGACAGCTGGTGTCCTGTCTAGAGTCGTACATGGTGAGAACAGACAGCTGGTGTCCTGTCTAGAGTCGTACATGGTGAGAACAGACAGCTGGTGTCCTGTCTAGAGTCGTACATGGTGAGAACAGACAGCTGGTGTCCTGTCTAGAGTCGTACATGGTGAGAACAGACAGCTGGTGTCCTGTCTAGAGTCGTACATGGTGAGAACAGACAGCTGGTGTCCTGTCTAGAGTCGTACATGGTGTGAGAACAGACAGCTGGTGTCCTGTCTGGAGTCGTACATGGTGAGAACAGACAGCTGGTGTCCTGTCTAGAGTCGTACATGGTGAGAACAGACAGCTGGTGTCCTGTCTGGAGCCGTACATGGTGAGAACAGACAGCTGGTGTCCTGTCTAGAGTCGTACATGGTGAGAACAGACAGCTGGTGTCCTGTCTAGAGTCGTACATGGTGAGAACAGACAGCTGGTGTCCTGTCTAGAGTCGTACATGGTGAGAACAGACAGCTGGTGTCCTGTCTAGAGTCGTACATGGTGAGAACAGACAGCTGGTGTCCTGTCTAGAGTCGTACATGGTGAGAACAGACAGCTGGTGTCCTGTCTAGAGTCGTACATGGTGAGAACAGACAGCTGGTGTCCTGTCTAGAGTCGTACATGGTGAGAACAGGCAGCTGGTGTCCTGTCTAGAGTCGTACATGGTGAGAACAGACAGCTGGTGTCCTGTCTAGAGTCGTACATGGTGAGAACAGACAGCTGGTGTCCTGTCTAGAGTCGTACATGGTGAGAACAGACAGCTGGTGTCCTGTCTAGAGTCGTACATGGTGAGAACAGACAGCTGGTGTCCTGTCTAGAGTCGTACATGGTGAGAACAGACAGCTGGTGTCCTGTCTAGAGTCGTACATGGTGAGAACAGACAGCTGGTGTCCTGTCTAGAGTCGTACATGGTGAGAACAGACAGCTGGTGTCCTGTCTAGAGTCGTACATGGTGAGAACAGGCAGCTGGTGTCCTGTCTAGTCGTACATGGTGAGAACAGACAGCTGGTGTCCTGTCTAGTCGTACATGGTGAGAACAGGCAGCTGGTGTCCTGTCTAGAGTCGTACATGGTGAGAACAGGCAGCTGGTGTCCTGTCTCGTACATGGTGAGAACAGACAGCTGGTGTCCTGTCTCGTACATGGTGAGAACAGACAGCTGGTGTCCTGTCTCGTACATGGTGAGAGAACAGACAGCTGGTGTCCTGTCTCGTACATGGTGAGAACAGACAGCTGGTGTCCTGTCTCGTACATGGTGAGAACAGACAGCTGGTGTCCTGTCTCGTACATGGTGAGAACAGACAGCTGGTGTCCTGTCTAGAGTCGTACATGGTGAGAACAGACAGCTGGTGTCCTGTCTCGTACATGGTGAGAACAGACAGCTGGTGTCCTGTCTCGTACATGGTGAGAACAGACAGCTGGTGTCCTGTCTCGTACATGGTGAGAACAGACAGCTGCTGGTGTCCTGTCTAGAGTCGTACATGGTGAGAACAGACAGCTGGTGTCCTGTCTGGAGTCGTACATGGTGAGAACAGGCAGCTGGTGTCCTGTCTAGAGTCGTACATGGTGAGAACAGACAGCTGGTGTCCTGTCTAGAGTCGTACATGGTGAGAACAGGCAGCTGGTGTCCTGTCTAGAGTCGTACATGGTGAGAACAGACAGCTGGTGTCCTGTCTGGAGTCGTACATGGTGAGAACAGGCAGCTGGTGTCCTGTCTGGAGTCGTACATGGTGAGAACAGACAGCTGGTGTCCTGTCTGGAGTCGTACATGGTGAGAACAGACAGCTGGTGTCCTGTCTAGAGTCGTACATGGTGAGAACAGGCAGCTGGTGTCCTGTCTGGAGTCGTACATGGTGAGAACAGGCAGCTGGTGTCCTGTCTAGAGTCGTACATGGTGAGAACAGACAGCTGGTGTCCTGTCTGGAGTCGTACATGGTGAGAACAGACAGCTGGTGTCCTGTCTAGAGTCGTACATGGTGAGAACAGACAGCTGGTGTCCTGTCTGGAGTCGTACATGGTGAGAACAGACAGCTGGTGTCCTGTCTAGAGTCGTACATGGTGAGAACAGACAGCTGGTGTCCTGTCTGGAGTCGTACATGGTGAGAACAGACAGCTGGTGTCCTGTCTAGAGTCGTACATGGTGAGAACAGACAGCTGGTGTCCTGTCTAGAGCCGTACATGGTGAGAAACACACAGTTTAAATACTTTATCCACACATCACATGTGGCCCCGTGTAGCTCAGTTGGTAGAGCATGGCGTTTGCAACGCCAGGGTTGTGGGTTCGATTCCCACGGGGGGCCAGTATGAAAAAATTTATGCACTCACTAACTGTAAGTCGCTCTGGATAAGAGCATCTGCTAAATGATTTACATTTGATAAATGTAAATGTAAATCACATCAAGAAAGATTCAAAAATTTCAAAGTTCTTGGATACAAGGACACTCATGGACAATGTTCCCTCTAATCTGTGCACGTGCACGGCCACGCGCCTCCTCCGGGAGAAATGCCAATGCCGCACAGAGACGCAAGAGATTGAACTTCACTGAGTTCCCCCAATTAGTTTACTCTGTATAGATCAATGTTTTTTTTCTGTGATCGAATCAATATTATATCAACCCCTTTTCAAAGCAACAAACCAAAACAAATCTAACGTTGCAAGATTGAGTGTGTGATGTTGTTGGAGGCAGAGCCGGAGCGCCACGGAGGAGAATTCTATTGACGGGGGTAGCCCACGAGCGGGTCTTTCAATCACCCACCAGTGAAAACGCTTTTCAGATCAGTTCAGAGTGCTAGTTAGCGAGTTATTAGCCCAGTTATAGAGAAGTACCGGTCGGCAATGGGGAGTTACTGCTTCCTTAAAGAGCACAAAACGTGTAGGCTACTTTTCAAGCTGTCTTTAAAAAGCCAGTCAGGTAAAAAGCGTATGTCTTTCTTAATTAAAGGGGCAGTGTTGTATTTT
>CM072252.1:1960619-1996023 GCA_036851935.1 Coregonus suidteri | reverse complement strand
GCTGTCCAAGTAGGATAGGAGGGGCTGTCCAAATAGGATAGGAGGGGCTGTCCAAGTAGGATAGGAGGGGCTGTCCCAGCTGGATACGAGGGGCTGTCCAAGTAGGATAGGAGGGGCTGTCCAAGTAGGATACGAGGGGCTGTCCATGCGGGATAGGAGGGGCTGTCCAAGTAGGATAGGAGGGGCTGTCCAAGTAGGATAGGAGGGGCTGTCCAAGTAGGATCCGAGGGGCTGTCCATGCGGGATAGGAGGGGCTGTCCTATAACAGTATGTATCCTCTGTTCTCGCTCCATAGACCCAGGAGGATGGTAGTGCTGTCAACCCATACGTCCTCTCTAACCCCGTGACCCCTGCACTGCCAGCTTTCCCCCGGGTCACCAACACCTACGGCTCCTACCAGGATGCCAACATCCCCTTCCCTCGTACCTCCGGGGCTCGCTTCTGTGGCACCGGCTGCCTGGTGTACTTCACCAGACCCATCACCATGCATCGCTCTGTACCACCCACTGAACCCACACCCAGGTACACTTTATACTGCTACACTGATAGGTGGGTGTGTGTGTGTTGACCTGTTGTGTGTGTGTGTGTGTGTGTGTGTGTGTGTGTGTTGACCTGTTGTGTGTGTGTGTGTGTGTGTGTGTGTGTGTGTGTGTGTGTGTGTGTGTGTGTGTGTGTGTGTGTGTGTGTGTGTGTGTGTGTTGACCTGTTGTGTGTGTGTGTGTGTTGACCTGTTGTGTGTGTGTGTTGACCTGTTGTGTGTGTGTGTGTGTGTGTGTGTGTGTTGACCTGTTGTGTGTGTGTGTCTGTGTGTTGACTGGTGTGTGTGTGTGTATGTGTGTGTGTGTGTGTTGACCTGTTGTGTGTGTGTGTGTGTGTGTGTGTGTTGACCTGTGTGTGTGTGTGTGTGTGTGTTGACCTGTTGTGTGTGTGTGTGTGTGTGTGTTGACCTGTTGTGTGTGTGTGTGTGTGTGTGTTGACCTGTTTGTGTGTGTGTGTGTGTGTGTGTGTGTGTGTGTGTGTTGACCTGTTGTGTGTGTGTGTGTGTGTGTGTGTGTGTGTGTGTGTGTGTGTGTGTGTGTGTGTGTGTGTGTGTGTGTGTGTGTGTGTGTTGACCTGTTGTGTGTGTGTGTGTGTTGACCTGCCTGTGTGTGTCTCCAGGTCTCTGTCGGCCCTGTCTGCGTACCACAGTGTTGTCCTGTGTGTTGACCTGCCTGTGTGTGTGTGTGTGTGTTGACCTGCCTGTGTGTGTCCCCAGGTCCTTGTCGGCCCTGTCTGCGTACCACAGTGTTGTCCTGACTCCTATGAAAATGCGTAGTGAGTCTCAGAGCTCTCTGAGGCTGTACGGTGGAAGCCCCACCCACACTGACAAGGACCACGTCTCCATATCCTCATTCTACTACAAAGAACGGGTGAGACACACACACTGGGGAGCCCAGGACACACACACAACACACACACACACACACACACACTGGGGAGCACAGGACACACACACAACACACACACACACACTGGGGAGCCCAGGACACACACAACACACACACACACTGGGGAGCACAGGACACACACAACACACACACACAACACACACACAACACACACACTGGGGAGCACAGGACACACACAACACACACACACAACACACACACAACACACACACTGGGGAGCACAGGACACACACAACACACACTGGGAAGCACAGGACACACACAACACACACACACAGAGAAGGGGAGATTGGGACAGGTTATGTCACGGTAAGGAAGGATATGTGTCAGGAAAATGACAGTGACCGTTTGTATTGGTATTTATTATGGATCCCCATTAGTTCCTGCCAAGGCAGCAGCTACTCTTCCTGGGGTTTATTATGGATCCCCATTAGTTCCTGCCAAGGCAGCAGCTACTCTTCCTGGGGTTTATTATGGATCCCCATTAGTTCCTGCCAAGGCAGCAGCTACTCTTCCTGGGGTTTATTATGGATCCCCATTAGTTCCTGCCAAGGCAGCAGCTACTCTTCCTGGGGTTTATTATGGATTTCCATTAGTTCCTGCCAAGGCAGCAGCTACTCTTCCTGGGGTTTATTATGGATCCCCATTAGTTCCTGCCAAGGCAGCAGCTACTCTTCCTGGGGTTTATTATGGATCCCCATTAGTTCCTACCAAGGCAGCGGCTACTCTTCCTGGGGTTTATTATGGATCCCCATTAGTTCCTACCAAGGCAGCGGCTACTCTTCCTGGGGTTTATTATGGATCCCCATTAGTTCCTGCCAAGGCAGCAGCTACTCTTCCTGGGGTTTATTATGGATCCCCATTAGTTCCTGCCAAGGCAGCAGCTACTCTTCCTGGGGTCCAAACACATTAAGGCACTCACATTACATATAAATACATATCTACAATACAAAATGTATAATACCACCATACAATAATATCACAATGTATGTGTGTAGAGTGTGTGTGCTAGCGCTTGTGTGTGTATGCATGTGTCTGTACCTGTGTGTGTCTCTTCACAGTCCCCACTGTTCCATAAGGTGGATTTTTACCAGTTTTTTTAAAATCTGATTCTACTGCTTGCATCAGTTACCTGATGTGGAATAGAGTTCCATGTAGTCATGGCTCTATGTAGTACTGTGCGCCTCCCATAGTCTGTTCTGGACTTGGGGACTGTGAAGAGACCTCTGGTGGCATGTCTTGTGGGGTATGCATGGGTGTCCGAGCTGAGTGCCAGTATTCCAAACAGACAGCTCAGTACATTCAGCTTGTCTACACCTCTTACAAAAAACAAGCAGTGATGAAGTCAATCTCTCTTCCACTCGGAGCCAGGAGAGACTGACATGCATGTCATTAATGTTAGCTCTCTGTGTACTTTTAAGGGCCAGCCGTGCTGCCCTGTTCTGAGCCAATTGTAATTTTCCTAAGTCCCTCTTTGTGGCACCTGACCACATGACTGAACAGTAGGCCAGGTGTGACAAAACTAGGGCCAGTAGGACCTGCCTTGTTGATAGTGCTGTTAAGAAGGTAGAGCAGCGCTTTATTATGGACAGACTTCTCCCCATCTTGGCTACTGTTGTATCAATATGTTTTGACCATGACAGTTTACAATCCAGGGTTACTCCAAGCAGTTTAGTCAACTCAACTTGCTCAATTTCCACATTATTCATTACAAGATTTAGTTTAAGTTTAGGGTTTAGTGAATGATTTGTCCCAAATACAATGCTTTTAGTTTTAGAAATATTTAGGACTAACTTATTCCTTTCCACCCATTCTGAAACTAACTGCAGCTCTTTGTTAAGTGTTGCAGTCATTTCAGTCGCTGTAGTAGCTGACGTGTATAGTGTTGAGTCATCCGCATACATAGACACACTGGCTTTACTCAAAGCCAGTGGCATGTCGTTAGTAAAGATTGAAAAAAGTAAGGGGCCTAGACAGTTGCCCTGGGGAATGCCTGATTCTACCTGGATTATGTTGGAGAGGCTCCCATTAAAGAACACCCTCTGTGTTCTGTTAGACAGGTAACTCTTTATCCACATTATAGCAGGGGGTGTAAAGCCATAACACATACGTTTTTCCAGAAGCAGACTGATCGATAATGTGAAAAGCCGCACTGAAGTTTAACAAAACAGCCCCCACAATATTTTGATCATCAATTTCTCATAAGTCATTTGCTGTGCTTGTTGAATGCCCTTCCCTACAAGCGTGCTGAAAGTATGTTGTCAATTTGTTTACTGTAAAATAGCATTGTATCTGGTCAAACACAATTTTTCCAAAAGTTTACTGGTAACAGGCTGATTGGTCGGCTATTTGAGCCAGTAAAGGGGGCTTTACTATTCTTAGGTAGCGGAAGGACTTTTGCTTCCCTCCAGGCCTGAGGGCACACACTTTCTAGTAGGCTTAAATTAAAGATATGGCAAATAGGAGTGGCAAAATAAATCGTCTATTATCCTCAGTAATTTTCCATCCAAGTTGTCAGACCCCGGTGGCTTGTCATTGTTGATAGACAATAATGATTTCACCTCTTCCACACTGACTTAACGGAATTCAAAAGTACAATGCTTGTCTTTCATAATTTGGTCAGATATACTTGGATGTGTAGTGTCAGTGTTTGTTGCTCCAAAGCTTTTTACTATCATTCTTTATATAATTTATTTTTGTTTCATAGTAAATGTTGCTACTACCAACCCTCATAGTATAACTACCTAGGTCATTCATTATACTGTAACTAGTAACTAGTAACTACCTAGGTTATTCATTATACTGTAACTAGTAACTAGTAACTACCTAGGTCATTCATTATACTGTAACTAGTAACTAACTAGGTCATTCATTATACTGTAACTAGTAACTACCTAGGTCATTCATTATACTGTAACTAGTAACTACCTAGGTCATTCATTATACTGTAACTAGTAACTAGTAACTACCTAGGTTATTCATTATACTGTAACTAGTAACTACCTAGGTCATTCATTATTCTGTAACTAGTAACTAGTAACTACCTAGGTCATTCATTATACTGTAACTAGTAACTAGTAACTACCTAGGTTATTCATTATACTGTAACTAGTAACTACCTAGGTCATTCATTATACTGTAACTAGTAACTACCTAGGTTATTCATTATACTGTAACTAGTAACTACCTAGGTCATTCATTATACTGTAACTAGTAACTACCTAGGTCATTCATTATACTGTAACTAGTAACTACCTAGGTCATTCATTATACTGTAACTAGTAACTACCTAGGTTATTCATTATACTGTAACTAGTAACTACCTAGGTCATTCATTATACTGTAACTAGTAACTACCTAGGTCATTCATTATACTGTAACTAGTAACTACCTAGGTCATTCATTATACTGTAACTAGTAACTAGTAACTACCTAGGTCATTCATTATACTGTAACTAGTAACTACCTAGGTTATTCATTATACTGTAACTAGTAACTACCTAGGTTATTCATTATACTGTAACTAGTAACTAGTAACTACCTAGGTCATTCATTATACTGTAACTAGTAACTAGTAACTACCTAGGTTATTCATTATACTGTAACTAGTAACTAGTAGCTACCTAGGTCATTCATTATACTGTAACTAGTAACTACCTAGGTCATTCATTATACTGTAACTATAACTAGTAACTACCTAGGTTATTCATTATACTGTAACTAGTAACTAGTAACTACCTAGGTTATTCATTATACTGTAACTAGTAACTACCTAGGTCATTCATTATACTGTAACTAGTAACTACCTAGGTCATTCATTATACTGTAACTAGTAACTACCTAGGTCATTCATTATACTGTAACTAGTAACTACCTAGGTCATTCATTATACTGTAACTAGTAACTACCTAGGTTATTCATTATACTGTAACTAGTAACTACCTAGGTTATTCATTATACTGTAACTAGTAACTACCTAGGTTATTCATTATTCTGTAACTAGTAACTACCTAGGTTAATCATTATACTGTAACTAGTAACTACCTAGGTCATTCATTATACTGTAACCATAACTAGTAACTACCTAGGTTATTCATTATACTGTAACTAGTAACTAGTAACTACCTAGGTTATTCATTATACTGTAACTAGTAACTACCTAGGTCATTCATTATACTGTAACTAGTAACTACCTAGGTCATTCATTATACTGTAACTAGTAACTACCTAGGTCATTCATTATACTGTAACTAGTAACTACCTAGGTCATTCATTATACTGTAACTAGTAACTACCTAGGTTATTCATTATACTGTAACTAGTAACTAGTAACTACCTAGGTTATTCATTATACTGTAACTAGTAACTACCTAGGTCATTCATTATACTGTGTAAACTAACTACCTAGGTCATTCATTATACTGTAACTAGTAACTACCTAGGTTATTCATTATACTGTAACTAGTAACTAGTAACTACCTAGGTCATTCATATACTGTAACTAGTAACTACCTAGGTTATTCATTATACTGTAACTAGTAACTACCTAACTACCTATTCATTATACTGTAACTATAACTAGTAACTACCTAGGTCATTCATTATACTGTAACTAGTAACTAGTAACTACCTAGGTTATTCATTATACTGTAACTAGTAACTAGTAACTACCTAGGTCATTCATTATACTGTAACTAGTAACTAGTAACTACCTAGGTTATTCATTATACTGTAACTAGTAACTACCTAGGTAATTCATTATACTGTAACTATAACTAGTAACTACCTAGGTTATTCATTATACTGTAACTAGTAACTAGTAACTACCTAGGTTATTCATTATACTGTAACTAGTAACTACCTAGGTCATTCATTATACTGTAACTAGTAACTACCTAGGTCATTCATTATACTGTAACTAGTAACTAGTAACTACCTAGGTCATTCATTATACTGTAACTAGTAACTACCTAGGTTATTCATTATACTGTAACTAGTAACTACCTAGGTCATTCATTACTGTAACTGTAACTAGTAACTACCTAGGTCATTCATTATACTGTAACTAGTAACTACCTAGGTTATTCATTATACTGTAACTAGTAACTACCTAGGTTATTCATTATACTGTAACTAGTAACTACCTAGGTTATTCATTATACTGTAACTAGTAACTACCTAGGTCATTCATTATACTGTAACTAGTAACTAGTAACTACCTAGGTCATTCATTATACTGTAACTAGTAACTACCTAGGTTATTCATTATACTGTAACTAGTAACTACCTAGGTCATTCATTATACTGTAACTAGTAACTACCTAGGTCATTCATTATACTGTAACTAGTAACTAGTAACTACCTAGGTCATTCATTATACTGTAACTAGTAACTACCTAGGTTATTCATTATACTGTAACTAGTAGCTACCTAGGTCATTCATTATACTGTAACTAGTAACTACCTAGGTCATTCATTATACTGTAACTAGTAACTACCTAGGTCATTCATTATACTGTAACTAGTAACTACCTAGGTCATTCATTATACTGTAACTAGTAACTAGTAACTACCTAGGTCATTCATTATACTGTAACTAGTAACTACCTAGGTCATTCATTATACTGTAACTAGTAACTACCTAGGTCATTTATTATACTGTAACTAGTAACTAGTAACTACCTAGGTCATTCATTATACTGTAACTAGTAACTACCTAGGTTATTCATTATACTGTAACTAGTAGCTACCTAGGTCATTCATTATACTGTAACTAGTAACTACCTAGGTCATTCATTATACTGTAACTATAACTAGTAACTACCTAGGTTATTCATTATACTGTAACTAGTAACTACCTAGGTCATTCATTATACTGTAACTAGTAACTACCTAGGTCATTCATTATACTGTAACTAGTAACTACCTAGGTCATTCATTATACTGTAACTAGTAACTACCTAGGTCATTCATTATACTGTAACTAGTAACTACCTAGGTTATTCATTATACTGTAACTAGTAACTACCTAGGTCATTCATTATACTGTAACTAGTAACTAGTAACTACCTAGGTCATTCATTATACTGTAACTAGTAACTACCTAGGTTATTCATTATACTGTAACTAGTAACTACCTAGGTTATTCATTATACTGTAACTAGTAACTAGTAACTACCTAGGTCATTCATTATACTGTAACTAGTAACTACCTAGGTCATTCATTATACTGTAACTAGTAACTAGTAACTACCTAGGTTATTCATTATACTGTAACTAGTAACTAGTAGCTACCTAGGTCATTCATTATACTGTAACTAGTAACTACCTAGGTTATTCATTATACTGTAACTAGTAACTAGTAACTACCTAGGTCATTCATTATACTGTAACTAGTAACTACCTAGGTTATTCATTATACTGTAACTAGTAACTACCTAGGTTATTCATTATACTGTAACTAGTAACTACCTAGGTCATTCATTATACTGTAACTAGTAACTACCTAGGTCATTCATTATACTGTAACTAGTAACTACCTAGGTTATTCATTATACTGTAACTAGTAACTAGTAACTACCTAGGTCATTCATTATACTGTAACTAGTAACTACCTAGGTCATTCATTATACTGTAACTAGTAACTACCTAGGTCATTCATTATACTGTAACTAGTAACTACCTAGGTTATTCATTATACTGTAACTAGTAACTACCTAGGTCATTCATTATACTGTAACTAGTAACTACCTAGGTTATTCAGTATACTGTAACTAGTAACTACCTAGGTCATTCATTATACTGTAACTAGTAACTACCTAGGTCATTCATTATACTGTAACTAGTAACTACCTAGGTCATTCATTATACTGTAACTAGTAACTACCTAGGTCATTCATTATACTGTAACTAGTAACTTCCTAGGTCATTCATTATACTGTAACTAGTAACTACCTAGGTCATTCATTATTCTGTAACTAGTAACTACCTAGGTCATTCATTATACTGTAACTAGTAACTTCCTAGGTCATTCATTATTCTGTAACTAGTAACTACCTAGGTCATTCATTATACTGTAACTATAACTAGTAACTACCTAGGTCATTCATTATACTGTAACTAGTAACTTCCTAGGTCATTCATTATTCTGTAACTAGTAACTACCTAGGTCATTCATTATACTGTAACTAGTAACTACCTAGGTCATTCATTATACTGTAACTAGTAACTACCTAGGTCATTCATTATACTGTAACTAGTAACTTCCTAGGTCATTCATTATTCTGTAACTAGTAACTACCTAGGTCATTCATTATACTGTAACTATAACTAGTAACTACCTAGGTCATTCATTATACTGTAACTAGTAACTACCTAGGTTATTCATTATACTGTAACTAGTAACTACCTAGGTCATTCATTATACTGTAACTAGTAACTACCTAGGTCATTCATTATACTGTAACTAGTAACTTCCTAGGTCATTCATTATTCTGTAACTAGTAACTACCTAGGTCATTCATTATACTGTAACTATAACTAGTAACTACCTAGGTCATTCATTATACTGTAACTAGTAACTACCTAGGTTATTCATTATACTGTAACTAGTAACTACCTAGGTCATTCATTATACTGTAACTAGTAACTAGTAACTACCTAGGTCATTCATTATACTATAACTAGTAACTACCTAGGTCATTCATTATACTGTAACTAGTAACTACCTAGGTCATTCATTATACTGTAACTAGTAACTACCTAGGTCATTCATTATACTGTAACTAGTAACTACCTAGGTCATTCATTATACTGTAACTAGTAGTAACTACCTAGGTCATTCATTATACTGTAACTAGTAACTACCTAGGTCATTCATTATACTGTAACTAGTAACTACCTAGGTCATTCATTATACTGTAACTAGTAACTACCTAGGTCATTCATTATACTGTAACTAGTAGCTACCTAGGTCATTCATTATACTGTAACTATAACTAGTAACTACCTAGGTCATTCATTATACTGTAACTAGTAACTACCTAGGTCATTCATTATACTGTAACTAGTAACTACCTAGGTCATTCATTATACTGTAACTAGTAGCTACCTAGGTTATTCATTATACTGTAACTAGTAACTACCTAGGTCATTCATTATACTGTAACTAGTAACTACCTAGGTTATTCATTATACTGTAACTAGTAACTACCTAGGTCATTCATTATACTGTAACTAGTAACTACCTAGGTCATTCATTATACTGTAACTAGTAACTACCTAGGTCATTCATTATACTGTAACTAGTAACTACCTAGGTCATTCATTATACTGTAACTATAACTAGTAACTACCTAGGTCATTCATTATACTGTAACTAGTAACTACCTAGGTCATTCATTATACTGTAACTAGTAACTACCTAGGTCATTCATTATACTGTAACTAGTAACTACCTAGGTCATTCATTATACTGTAACTAGTAACTACCTAGGTCATTCATTATACTGTAACTAGTAACTACCTAGGTTATTCATTATACTGTAACTAGTAACTACCTAGGTTATTCATTATACTGTAACTAGTAACTACCTAGGTCATTCATTATACTGTAACTAGGAACTAGTAACTACCTAGGTTATTCATTATACTGTAACTAGGAACTAGTAACTACCTAGGTCATTCATTATACTGTAACTAGGAACTAGTAACTACCTAGGTCATTCATTATACTGTAACTAGGAACTACCTAGGTCATTCATTATACTGTAACTAGTAACTACCTAGGTTATTCATTATACTGTAACTAGTAACTACCTAGGTTATTCATTATACTGTAACTAGTAGCTACCTAGGTCATTCATTATACTGTAACTAGTAACTAGTAACTACCTAGGTCATTCATTATACTGTAACTAGTAACTACCTAGGTTATTCATTATACTGTAACTAGTAACTACCTAGGTCATTCATTATACTGTAACTAGTAACTACCTAGGTCATTCATTATACTGTAACTAGTAACTACCTAGGTCATTCATTATACTGTAACTAGTAACTACCTAGGTCATTCATTATACTATAACTAGTAACTACCTAGGTCATTCATTATACTGTAACTAGTAACTACCTAGGTTATTTATTATACTGTAACTAGTAACTAGTAACTACCTAGGTTATTCATTATACTGTAACTAGTAACTACCTAGGTCATTCATTATACTGTAACTAGTAACTACCTAGGTTATTCATTATACTGTAACTAGTAGCTACCTAGGTCATTCATTATACTGTAACTAGTAGCTACCTAGGTTATTCATTATACTGTAACTAGTAACTACCTAGGTCATTCATTATACTGTAACTAGTAACTAGTAACTACCTAGGTCATTCATTATACTGTACTAGTAAACTACCTAGGTCATTCATTATACTGTAACTAGTAACTACCTAGGTCATTCATTATACTGTAACTAGTAACTACCTAGGTCATTCATTATACTGTAACTAGTAACTACCTAGGTCATTCATTATACTGTAACTAGTAACTAGTAACTACCTAGGTCATTCATTATACTGTAACTAGTAGCTACCTAGGTTATTCATTATACTGTAACTAGTAACTACCTAGGTCATTCATTATACTGTAACTAGTAACTACCTAGGTCATTCATTATACTATAACTAGTAGCTACCTAGGTCATTCCTTATACTGTAACTAGTAACTACCTAGGTTATTCATTATACTGTAACTAGTAACTACCTAGGTTATTCATTATACTGTAACTAGTAACTACCTAGGTCATTCATTATACTGTAACTAGTAACTACCTAGGTCATTCATTATACTGTAACTAGTAGCTACCTAGGTTATTCATTATACTGTAACTAGTAACTACCTAGGTCATTCATTATACTGTAACTAGTAACTACCTAGGTCATTCATTATACTGTAACTAGTAACTACCTAGGTCATTCATTATACTATAACTAGTAACTACCTAGGTCATTCATTATACTATAACTAGTAACTACCTAGGTCATTCATTATACTGTAACTAGTAACTACCTAGGTCATTCATTATACTGTAACTAGTAACTACCTAGGTCATTCATTATACTGTAACTAGTAACTACCTAGGTCATTCATTATACTGTAACTAGTAACTACCTAGGTCATTCATTATACTGTAACTAGTAACTAGTAACTACCTAGGTCATTCATTATACTGTAACTAGTAACTAGTAACTACCTAGGTTATTCATTATACTGTAACTAGTAACTACCTAGGTCATTCATTATACTGTAACTAGTAACTACCTAGGTCATTCATTATACTGTAACTAGTAACTACCTAGGTCATTCATTATACTGTAACTAGTAACTAGTAACTACCTAGGTTATTCATTATACTGTAACTAGTAACTACCTAGGTTATTCATTATACTGTAACTAGTAACTACCTAGGTTATTCATTATACTGTAACTAGTAACTACCTAGGTTATTCATTATACTGTAAACTAGTAACTACCTAGGTCATCATTCATTATACTGTAACTAGTAACTACCTAGGTCATTCATTATACTGTAACTAGTAACTACCTAGGTCATTCATTATACTGTAACTAGTAACTACCTAGGTCATTCATTATACTGTAACTAGTAACTACCTAGGTCATTCATTATTATGTAACTAGTAACTAGTAACTACCTAGGTCATTCATTATACTGTAACTAGTAACTACCTAGGTTATTCATTATACTGTAACTAGTAACTACCTAGGTCATTCATTATACTGTAACTAGTAGCTACCTAGGTTATTCATTATACTGTAACTAGTAACTACCTAGGTCATTCATTATACTGTAACTAGTAGCTACCTAGGTCCATTCATTATACTGTGTAACTAGTAACTACCTAGGTCATTCATTATACTGTAACTATAACTAGTAACTACCTAGGTCATTCATTATACTGTAACTATAACTAGTAACTACCTAGGTCATTCATTATACTGTAACTATAACTAGTAACTACCTAGGTCATTCAGTATACTGTAACTAGTAACTACCTAGGTCATTCATTATACTGTAACTAGTAACTACCTAGGTCATTCATTATACTGTAACTAGTAACTACCTAGGTCATTCATTATACTGTAACTAGTAGCTACCTAGGTTATTCATTATACTGTAACTAGTAACTACCTAGGTCATTCATTATACTGTAACTAGTAGCTACCTAGGTCATTCATTATACTGTAACTAGTAGCTACCTAGGTTATTCATTATACTGTAACTAGTAACTACCTAGGTCATTCATTATACTGTAACTAGTAACTACCTAGGTTATTCATTATACTGTAACTAGTAACTACCTAGGTCATTCATTATACTGTAACTAGTAGCTACCTAGGTCATTCATTATACTGTAACTAGTAACTAGTAACTACCTAGGTTATTCATTATACTGTAACTAGTAACTACCTAGGTTATTCATTATACTGTAACTAGTAACTACCTAGGTTATTCATTATACTGTAACTAGTAACTACCTAGGTCATTCATTATACTGTAACTAGTAACTACCTAGGTCATTCATTATACTGTAACTAGTAACTAGTAACTACCTAGGTTATTCATTATACTGTAACTAGTAACTACCTAGGTCATTCATTATACTGTAACTAGTAACTACCTAGGTCATTCATTATACTGTACTGTAACTACCTAGGTCATTCATTATAGTAACTACCTACCTAGGTTATTCATTATACTGTAACTAGTAACTACCTAGGTCATTCATTATACTGTAACTAGTACCTAGTAACTACCTAGGTTATTCATTATACTGTAACTAGTAACTACCTAGGTCATTCATTATACTGTAACTAGTAACTACCTAGGTTATTCATTATACTGTAACTAGTAACTAGTAACTACCTAGGTTATTCATTATACTGTAACTAGTAACTACCTAGGTCATTCATTATACTGTAACTAGTAACTACCTAGGTTATTCATTATACTGTAACTAGTAGCTACCTAGGTTATTCATTATACTGTAACTAGTAGCTACCTAGGTCATTCATTATACTGTAACTAGTAACTAGTAACTACCTAGGTCATTCATTATACTGTAACTAGTAACTAGTAACTACCTAGGTCATTCATTATACTGTAACTAGTAACTACCTAGGTTATTCATTATACTGTAACTAGTAGCTACCTAGGTTATTCATTATACTGTAACTAGTAGCTACCTAGGTTATTCATTATACTGTAACTAGTAGCTACCTAGGTTATTCATTATACTGTAACTAGTAGCTACCTAGGTTATTCATTATACTGTAACTAGTAACTACCTAGGTCATTCATTATACTGTAACTAGTAACTACCTAGGTCATTCATTATACTGTAACTAGTAGCTACCTAGGTCATTCATTATACTGTAACTGTAACTAGTAACTACCTAGGTCATTCATTATACTGTAACTAGTAACTACCTAGGTCATTCATTATACTGTAACTAGTAGCTACCTAGGTCATTCATTATACTGTAACTAGTAACTACCTAGGTCATTCATTATACTATAACTAGTAACTACCTAGGTTATTCATTCCCATTCTGCTCTCTGCTCCTTGTGGTTGATGTGTTTAGCTTCATGGTTGTTTTCTGTCCCCCCTTTCATCCCCTCCCTGTCCCTGTCCACCATCCCTCCCCTCCCTGTCCCCCATCCCTCCCCTCCCTGTCCCCCATCCCTCCCCTCCCTGTCCCCCATCCCTCCCTTCCCTGTCCCCCCCCTTTCATCCCCTCCCTGTCCATCCATCCCCCTCCCCTCCCTGTCCCCCATCCCTCCCCTCCCTGTCCCCCCCCCTCCCCTCCCTGTCCCCCATCCCTCCCCTCCCTGTCCCCCTTCCCTCCCCTCCCTGTCCCCCATCCCTCCCTTCCCTGTCCCCCCTTTCATCCCCTCCCTGTCCACCATCCCTCCCTTCCCTGTCCCCCCTTTCATCCCCTCCCTGTCCCACCATCCTCCCCTCCCTGTCCCCTTCCCCTTCCCTCCCCTCCCTGTCCCCCATCCCTCCCTTCCCTGTCCCCCCCTTTCATCCCCTCCCTGTCCACCATCCCTCCCTTCCCTGTCCCCCCTTTCATCCCCTCCCTGTCCACCATCCCTCCCCTCCCTGTCCCCCTTCCCTCCCCTCCCTGTCCCCCATCCCTCCCTTCCCTGTCCCCCCTTTCATCCCCTCCCTGTCCCCCCTTCCCTCCCCTCCCTGTCCCCCATCCCTCCCCTCCCTGTCCCACCATCCCTCCCCTCCCTGTCCCCCCTTTCATCCCCTCCCTGTCCACCATCCCTCCCCTCCCTGTCCCCCATCCCTCCCTTCGCCCTGTCCCCCCATCCCTCCCTTCCCTGTCCCCCTTCCATCCCCTCCCTGTCCCCCATCCCTCCCCTCCCTGTCCCCCCTTTCATCCCCTCCCTGTCCACCATCCCTCCCCTCCCTGTCCCCCCTTTCATCTCCCTCCCCCCATCCCTCCCTGTCCCCATCCCCCTCCCCTCCCTGTCCCCCATCCCTCCCCTCCCTGTCCCCCATCCCTCCCCTCCCTGTCCCCCCCCTCCCCTCCCTGTCCCCCATCCCTCCCTCCCTGTCCCACCATCCCTCCCCTCCCTGTCCCCCCTTTCATCCCCTCCCTGTCCCCCATCCCTCCCCTCCCTGTCCCCCCCCTTTCATCCCCTCCCTGTCCCCCATCCCTCCCCTCCCTGTCCCCCCCTTTCATCCCCTCCCTGTCCACCATCCCTCCCCTCCCTGTCCCCCCTTTCATCCCTCCCTGTCCCCCATCCCTCCCCTCCCTGTCCCCCCCATCCCTCCCCTCCCTGTCCCCTTTCCCTCCCTTCCCTGTCCCCCCTTTCATCCCCTCCCTGTCCACCATCCCTCCCCTCCCTGTCCCCCATCCCTCCCCTCCCTGTCCCCCATCCCTCTCCCTTCCCTGTCCCCCATCCCTCCCCTCCCCCTGTCCCCCATCCCTCCCCCCCTGTCCCCCATCCCTCCCCTCCCTGTCCCCCTTCCCTCCCCTCCCTGTCCCCCATCCCTCCCCTCCCTGTCCCCCATCCCTCCCCTCCCTGTCCCCCCATCCCTCCCCTCCCTGTCCCCCATCCCTCCCTTCCCCTCCCTGTCTCCCCCCATCATCCCCTCCCTGTCCACCATCCCTCCCCTCCCTGTCCCCCATCCCTCCCCTCCCTGTCCCCCATCCCTCCCCTCCCTGTCCCCCATCCCTCCCCTCCCTGTCCCCATCCCTCCCCTCCCCTGTCCCCCATCCCTCCCCTCCCTGTCCCCCATCCCTCCCTTCCCTGTCCCCCCATCCCTCCCCTCCCTGTCCCCCATCCCTCCCTTCCCTGTCCCCCCCATCCCTCCCCTCCCTGTCCCCCATCCCTCCCCTCCCTGTCCCCCATCCCTCCCCTCCCTGTCCCCCATCCCTCCCTTCCCTGTCCCCCATCCCTCCCCTCCCTGTCCCCCATCCCTCCCCTCCCTGTCCCCCATCCCTCCCCTCCCTGTCCCCCATCCCCTCCCCTCCCTGTCCCCCATCCCTCCCCTCCCTGTCCCCCCATTCCTCCCCTCCCTGTCCACCATCCCTCCCATCCCCTCCCTGTCCCCCATCCCTCCCCTCCCTGTCCCCCATCCCTCCCCTCCCTGTCCACCATCCCTCCCCTCCCTGTCCCCCCCTCCCCCATCCCCCCTCCCTGTCCCCCCCATCCCCTCCCCTCCCTGTCCCCCCATCCCTCCCCTCCCTGTCCCCCATCCTCCCTCCTGTCCTCCCCTCCCTGTCCCCCATCCCCCCCTCCCTGTCCCCCTTCCCTCCCCTCCCTGTCCCCCATCCCTCCCCCTTCCCTGTCCCCCCTTTCATCCCCTCCCTGTCCCCATCCCTCCCCTCCCTGTCCCCCCCTTCCCATCCCCTCCCTGTCCCCCATCCCTCCCCTCCCCTCCCTGTCCATCCCATCCCCCTCCCTCCCTGTCCCCCCCTTCCCCCATCCCCTCCCTGTCCCCATCCCCTCCCTTCCCTGTCCCCCCTTTCATCCCCTCCCTGTCTCCCCATCCCTCCCCTCCCTGTCCCCCCCCATCCTCCCCTCCCTGTCCCACCATCCCTCCCCTCCCTGTCCCCCATCCCTCCCCCCCTCCCTGTCCCCCATCCCTCCCTCCCTGTCCCCCATCCCTGTCCCCCCTCCCCTCCCCCATCCCCTCCCCTCCCTGTCCCCCATCCCTCCCCTCCCTGTCCCCCATCCCTCCCCTCCCTGTCCCCTCCATCCCTCCCCCCTCCCCTCCTCTGTCTCCTCGTCCCCCATCCCTCCCCTCCCTTTCCACCATCCCTCCCCTCCTCTCCCTTCCCTGTGTGTTGGCTGTGCCGCTGACTGGCATGCCTCCCCCGGCCCACCCCCCTCCCACCTCTGTGCTGTGGTTGGTCCACTCTATCTCCACCAATCAGAAGCCTCCTCAGTCTGGCCTTCGCCGCTGGTCCATTCATGACTGCCCGGTATTTGGCTTTCACGCCCTCCTTCCGTCCATCCCTCTCTCCTCCTCGCCTCTCTCTCCGCCTCTCTCTCTCCGCCTCTCTCTCTCCTCCTCTCTCTCTCTCTCCGCCTCTCTCTCTCCTCCTCTCTCTCTCCTCTCTCTCTCTCTCCTCTCTCTCCTCTCTCTCCTCTCTCCTCTCCTCCTCTCTCTCCTCCTCTCTCTCCACCTCTCTGTCCTCCTCTCTCTCTCTCTCCTCTTGGGCTTTCTTCCGGGTCTCTCCTGTCACTCTCTCTCCTCTCTGTACCCTGCATGATGTCACTAAGTCACTATAACCTGCATGGATAATCCTCTTTCTCCTCTCTCAATCTCTCTCTCTCTCTCTCTCTCTCTCTCTCCTCCTCTCTCTCTCTCCTCTCTCTCTCTCTCTCTCTCTCTCTCTCTCTCTCTCTCTCTCTCTCTCTCTCTCTCTCTCTCTCTCTCTCTCTCTCTCTCTCTCTCTCTCTCTCTCTCTCTCTCTCTCTCTCTCTCTCTCTCTCTCTCTCTCTCTCTCTCTCTCTCTCTCTCTCTCTCTCTCTCTCTCTCTGTCTTTGTAACTTCAATGGTGGCAAATGCTTTTAGTAACAAATGCTTAACACTTCAGGTAAGGTTGTGTGATTGCTGGCAACAACATCAACAGCTGGGAGGAGGTCTAGAGTCTACACCAGACCTGGGATCAGATATCCTGACAGCAGGGAGGAGGTCTAGTCTACACCAGACCTGGGATCAGATATCCTGACAGCAGGGAGGGAGGTCTAGAGTCTACACCAGACCTGGGATCAGATATCCTGACAGCAGGGAGGAGGTCTAGAGTCTACACCAGACCTGGGATCAGATATCCTGACAGCAGGGAGGAGGTCTAGAGTCTACACCAGACCTGGGATCAGATATCCTGACAGCAGGGAGGGGGTCTAGAGTCTACACCAGACCTGGGATCAGATATCCTGACAGCAGGGAGGTCTAGAGTCTACACCAGACCTGGGATCAGATATCCTGACAGCAGGGAGGAGGTCTAGAGTCTACACCAGACCTGGGATCAGATATCCTGACAGCAGGGAGGAGGTCTAGAGTCTACACCAGACCTGGGATCAGATATCCTGACAGCAGGGAGGAGGTCTAGAGTCTACACCAGACCTGGGATCAGATATCCTGACAGCAGGGAGGAGGTCTAGAGTCTACACCAGACCTGGGATCAGATATCCTGACAGCAGGGAGGAGGTCTAGAGTCTACACCAGACCTGGGGATCAGATATCCTGACAGCAGGGAGGAGGTCTAGAGTCTACACCAGACCTGGGATCAGATATCCTGACAGCAGGGAGGAGGTCTAGAGTCTACACCAGACCTGGGATCAGATATCCTGACAGCAGGGAGGAGGTCTAGAGTCTACACCAGACCTGGGATCAGATATCCTGACAGCAGGGAGGAGGTCTAGAGTCTACACCAGACCTGGGATCAGATATCCTGACAGCAGGGAGGAGGTCTAGAGTCTACACCAGACCTGGGATCAGATATCCTGACAGCAGGGAGGAGGTCTAGAGTCTACACCAGACCTGGGATCAGATATCCTGACAGCAGGGAGGAGGTCTAGAGTCTACACCAGACCTGGGATCAGATATCCCTGACAGCAGGGAGGAGGAGGTCTAGAGTCTACACCAGACCTGGGATCAGATATCCTGACAGCAGGGAGGAGGTCTAGAGTCTACACCAGACCTGGGATCAGATATCCTGACAGCAGGGAGGAGGTCTAGTCTACACCAGACCTGGGATCAGATATCCTGACAGCTGGGAGGAGGTCTAGAGTCTACACCAGACCTGGGATCAGATATCCTGACAGCAGGGAGGTCTAGAGTCTACACCAGACCTGGGATCAGATATCCTGACAGCAGGGAGGAGGTCTAGTCTACACCAGACCTGGGATCAGATATCCTGACAGCAGGGAGGAGGTCTAGAGTCTACACCAGACCTGGGATCAGATATCCTGACAGCAGGGAGGAGGTCTAGAGTCTACACCAGACCTGGGATCAGATATCCTGACAGCAGGGAGGGAGTTCTAGAGTCTACACCAGACCTGGGATCAGATATCCTGACAGCAGGGAGGAGGTCTAGAGTCTACACCAGACCTGGGATCAGATATCCTGACAGCAGGGAGGAGGTCTAGAGTCTACACCAGACCTGGGATCAGATATCCTGACAGCAGGGAGGAGGTCTAGTCTACACCAGACCTGTGTTCAAATACTATTTTAAATCTTTCAAATACTTTGAGCGTTTGCTCTAGCCTGTCTGGAGTCTCAGATGGGCGGGGTTTGCCATTTTGGGACTATTTTATTGGTCCATTTAGCCAGGCGCGCTCAATCACACACAGATAAAGTACATTAAATTATTTTGAATACTGTTTGAACCCGGGTGGGGTCTCACTACAACACCAGGGTCCCTATAGCCCTGATCTATGGTCAGTTCTGTGATTTTGTGTCTTTTTCCTGTCTGTCAGAAATCTCGTCGGTTCAAGACAAAGCGTGAGGGAGCAGACTACGGTAACAGACCCATAAAGCTGGCGGGGAAAGTCATCATCCAGGGGATCTCCTGTCTGCTGCCCGTTCACAAAGCCCTGGGGGAGACATACATGTGAGTTCCTGACCATAACCCTAACCCTGGGGAGACTAACGTGAGTTCCTGACCATAACCCTAACCCTGGGGGAGACTAACGTGAGTTCCTGACCATAACCCTAACCCTGGGGGAGAAATACATGTGAGTTCCTGACCATAACCCTAACCCTGGGGAGAAATACATGTGAGTTCCTGACCATAACCCTAACCCTGGGGGAGACATACATGTGAGTTCCTGACCATAACCCTAACCCTGGGGGAGACTAACATGTGAGTTCCTGACCATAACCCTAACCCTGGGGGAGACTAACGTGAGTTCCTGACCATAACCCTAACCCTGGGGGAGACTAACGTGAGTTCCTGACCATAACCCTAACCCTGGGGGAGAAATACATGTGAGTTCCTGACCATAACCCTAACCCTGGGGGAGAAATACATGTGAGTTCCTGACCATAACCCTAACCCTGGGGGAGAAATACATGTGAGTTCCTGACCATAACCCTAGCCCTGGGGAGACTAACATGTAGGTTATTTTGAGACCACTGAATATGAGCCTCCTTAAAGATTTCAATACATGTTGCTATACTAGGCTGTGCCTGGTTCAAGTCATCTTAATATTATAATATAATGCTTTACCCAACATATTGCTGTACTAGGCTGTGCCTGGTTCAAGTCATCTTAATATTATAATATAATGCTTTACCCAACATGTTGCTGTACCTGGCTCAAGTCATCTTAATATTATAATATAATGCTTTACCCAGCATGTTGCTATACTAGGCTGTGCCTGGTTCAAGACATCTTAATATTATAATATAATGCTTTACCCAACATATTGCTGTACTAGGCTGTGCCTGGCTCAAGACATCTTAATATTATAATATAATGCTTTACCCAACATGTTGCTGTACTAGGCTGTGCCTGGTTCAAGACATCTTAATATTATAATATAATGCTTTACCCAACATGTTGCTGTGCCTGACTCAAGGCATCTTAATATTATAATATAATGCTTTACCCAACATGTTGCTGTACTAGGCTGTGCCTGGTTCAAGACATCTTAATATTATAATATAATGCTTTACCCAACATGTTGCTGTGCCTGGTTCAAGACATCTTAATATTATAATATAATGCTTTACCCAACATGTTGCTGTACTAGGCTGTGCCTGGCTCAAGACATCTTAATATTATAATATAATGCTTTACCCAACATGTTGCTGTACTAGGCTGTGCCTGGTTCAAGTCATCTTAATATTATAATATAATGCTTTACCCAACATGTTGCTGTACTAGGCTGTGCCTGGTTCAAGTCATCTTAATATTATAATATAATGCTTTACCCAACATGTTGCTGTACTAGGCTGTGCCTGGCTCAAGACATCTTAATATTATAATATAATGCTTTACCCAACATGTTGCTGTACTAGGCTGTGCCTGGCTCAAGTCATCTTAATATTATAATATAATGCTTTACCCAACATGTTGCTCAAGACATCTTAATATTGCTAGGCTGTGCCTGGTTCAAGTCATCTTAATATTATAATATAATGCTTTACCCAACATGTTGCTGTGCTTGCCTGGTTCAAGTCATCTTAATATTATAATATAATGCTTTACCCAACATATTGCTGTACTAGGCTGTGCCTGACTCAAGACATCTTAATATTATAATATAATGCTTTACCCAACATGTTGCTGTACTAGGCTGTGCCTGGTTCAAGTCATCTTAATATTATAATATAATGCTTTACCCAACATGTTGCTGTACTAGGCTGTGCCTGGTTCAAGTCATCTTAATATTATAATATAATGCTTTACCCAACATGTTGCTGTACTAGGCTGTGCCTGGTTCAAGTCATCTTAATATTATAATATAATGCTTTACCCAACATGTTGCTGTACTAGGCTGTGCCTGACTCAAGACATCTTAATATTATAATATAATGCTTTACCCAACATGTTGCTGTGCCTGGTTCAAGTCATCTTAATATTATAATATAATGCTTTACCCAACATGTTGCTGCTGTAGGCTGTGCCTGGCTCAAGACATCTTAATATTATATATAATGCTTTACCCAACATGTTGCTGTGCCTGGTTCAAGTCATCTTAATATTATAATATAATGCTTTACCCAACATGTTGCTGTGCCTGACTCAAGTCATCTTAATATTATAATATAATGCTTTACCCAACATGTTGCTGTACCTGGCTCAAGACATCTTAATATTATAATATAATGCTTTGCCCAACATGTTGCTATACTAGGCTGTGCCTGACTCAAGTCATCTTAATATTATAATATAATGCTTTACCCAACATGTTGCTGTGCCTGACTCAAGTCATCTTAATATTATAATATAATGCTTTACCCAACATGTTGCTATACTAGGCTGTGCCTGGTTCAAGACATCTTAATATTATAATATAATGCTTTACCCAACATGTTGCTGTGCCTGGTTCAAGTCATCTTAATATTATAATATAATGCTTTAGCCAACATGTTGCTGTGCCTGACTCAAGACATCTTAATATTATAATATAATGCTTTTCCCAACATATTGCTATACTAGGCTGTGCCTGGTTCAAGTCATCTTAATATTATAATATAATGCTTTACCCAACATGTTGCTATACTAGGCTGTGCCTGGTTCAAGACATCTTAATATTATAATATAATGCTTTACCCAACATGTTGCTGTGCCTGACTCAAGTCATCTTAATATTATAATATAATGCTTTACCCAACATGTTGCTATACTAGGCTGTGCCTGACTCAAGACATCTTAATATTATAATATAATGCTTTACCCAACATGTTGCTGTACCTGGCTCAAGACATCTTAATATTATAATATAATGCTTTACCCAACATGTTGCTGTACCTGGCTCAAGACATCTTAATATTATAATATAATGCTTTGTCCCAACATGTTGCTATACTAGGCTGTGCCTGACTCAAGTCATCTTAATATTATAATATAATGCTTTACCCAACATGCTTGCTGTACCTGGCTCAAGACATCTTAATATTATAATATAATGCTTTGCCCAACATGTTGCTATACTAGGCTGTGCCTGACTCAAGTCATCTTAATATTATAATATAATGCTTTACCCAACATGTTGCTATACTAGGCTGTGCCTGGTTCAAGACATCTTAATATTATAATATAATGCTTTACCCAACATGTTGCTGTGCCTGGTTCAAGTCATCTTAATATTATAATATAATGCTTTACCCAACATGTTGCTGTGCCTGACTCAAGTCATCTTAATATTATAATATAATGCTTTACCCAACATGTTGCTCTACTAGGCTGTGCCTGGTTCAAGTCATCTTAATATTATAATATAATGCTTTATCCAACATGTTGCTGTACTAGGCTGTGCCTGGTTCAAGACATCTTAATATTATAATATAATGCTTTGCCCAACATTTCTTGAAACATCTGTAATGTGTTGTCTGTTTCTCCCTCTGCAGTCTGAATGTGAATGACATACAGGACACGTGTCAGAAGAATGCAGCAGCAGCTCTGGTGGTGGGGCGCAGGGACATGGCTAAGGTAGGTCTGATCAGAGACATGGCTAAGGTAGGTCTGATCAGAGACATGGCTAAGGTAGGTCTGATCAGAGACATGGCTAAGGTAGGTCTGATCAGAGACATGGCTAAGGTAAGGTCTGATCAGAGACATGGCTAAGGTAGGTCTGATCAGAGAGACATGACTAAGGTAGGTCTGATCAGAGAGACAGAGACAGGTAGGTCTATCAGAGAGGTAGGTCTGATCAGAGAGACAGAGACATGGCTAAGGTAGGTCTGATCAGAGAGACAGAGACATGGCTAAGGTAGGTCTGATCAGAGACATGGCTAAGGTAGGTCTGATCAGACAGACATGGCTAAGGTAGGTCTGATCAGAGACATGGCTAAGGTAGGTCTGATCAGAGACAGAGACATGGCTAAGGTAGGTCTGATCAGAGACATGGCTAAGGTAGGGTCTGAGAGACAGAGACATGGCTAAGGGTAGGTCTGATCAGAGACATGGCTAAGGTAGGTCTGATCAGAGACATGACTAAGGTAGGTCTGATCAGAGAGACAGAGACATGGCTAAGGTAGGTCTGATCAGAGAGACAGAGACATGGCTAAGGTAGGTCTGATCAGAGAGACAGAGACATGGCTAAGGTAGGTCTGATCAGAGAGACAGAGACATGGCTAAGGTAGGTCTGATCAGAGACATGGCTAAGGTAGGTCTGATCAGAGACATGGCTAAGGTAGGTCTGATCAGAGACATGGCTAAGGTAGGTCTGATCAGAGACATGGCTAAGGTAGGTCTGATCAGAGACATGGCTAAGGTAGGTCTGATCAGAGACAGAGACATGACTAAGGTAGGTCTGATCAGAGAGACAGAGACATGGCTAAGGTAGGTCTGATCAGAGACATGGCTTAGGTAGGTCTGATCAGAGACATGGCTAAGGTAGGTCTGATCAGAGACATGGCTAAGGTAGGTCTGATCAGAGACATGGCTAAGGTAGGTCTGATCAGAGACATGGCTAAGGTAGGTCTGATCAGAGACATGGCTAAGGTAGGTCTGATCAGAGACATGGCTAAGGTAGGTCTGATCAGAGATCAGAGACATGGCTAAGGTAGGTCTGATCAGAGACATGGCTAAGGTAGGTCTGATCAGAGACATGGCTAAGGTAGGTCTGATCAGAGAGACAGAGACATGGCTAAGGTAGGCTAAGGTCTGATCAGAGACATGGCTAAGGTAGGTCTGATCAGAGACATGGCTAAGGTAGGTCTGATCAGAGAGACAGAGACATGGCTAAGGTAGGTCTGATCAGAGAGACAGAGACATGGCTAAGGTAGGTCTGATCAGAGAGACAGAGACATGGCTAAGGTAGGTCTGATCAGAGAGACAGAGAGGACTGATCAGAGAGACAGAGACATGGCTAAGGTAGGTCTGATCAGAGAGACAGAGACATGGCTAAGGTAGGTCTGATCAGAGACATGGCTAAGGTAGGTCTGATCAGAGACATGGCTAAGGTAGGTCTGATCAGAGACATGGCTAAGGTAGGTCTGATCAGAGAGACAGAGACATGGCTAAGGTAGGTCTGATCAGAGACATGGCTAAGGTAGAGAACATGGCTAAGGTAGGTCTGAGAGACATGGCTAAGGTAGGTCTGATCAGAGAGACAGAGACATGGCTAAGGTAGGTCTGATCAGAGACATGGCTAAGGTAGGTCTGATCAGAGACATGGCTAAGGTAGGTCTGATCAGAGAGACAGAGACATGGCTAAGGTAGGTCTGATCAGAGAGACAGAGACATGGCTAAGGTAGGTCTGATCAGAGAGACAGAGACATGGCTAAGGTAGGTGATCAAGGTATGTCTGATCAAGAGAGACATGGCTAAGGTAGGTCTGATCAGAGACATGACTAAGGTAGGTCTGATCAGAGACATGGCTAAGGTAGGTCTGATCAGAGAGACAGAGACATGGCTAAGGTAGGTCTGATCAGAGACATGGCTAAGGTAGGTCTGATCAGAGACATGGCTAAGGTAGGTCTGATCAGAGAGACAGAGACATGGCTAAGGTAGGTCTGATCAGAGAGACAGAGACATGGCTAAGGTAGGTCTGATCAGAGACATGGCTAAGGTAGGTCTGATCAGAGACATGGCTAAGGTAGGTCTGATCAGAGACATGGCTAAGGTAGGTCTGATCAGAGAGACAGAGACATGGCTAAGGTAGGTCTGATCAGAGACATGGCTAAGGTAGGTCTGATCAGAGAGACAGAGACATGGCTAAGGTAGGTCTGATCAGAGAGACAGAGACATGGCTAAGGTAGGTCTGATCAGAGACATGGCTAAGGTAGGTCTGATCAGAGACATGGCTAAGGTAGACATGAGCTGAAGGTAGTCTGATCAGAGACATGGCTAAGGTAGGTCTGATCAGAGACATGGCTAAGGTAGGTCTGATCAGAGAGACAGAGACATGACTAAGGTAGGTCTGATCAGAGAGACAGAGACATGGCTAAGGTAGGTCTGATCAGAGACATGGCTAAGGTAGGTCTGATCAGAGAGACAGAGACATGGCTAAGGTAGGTCTGATCAGAGAGACAGAGACATGGCTAAGGTAGGTCTGATCAGAGAGACAGAGACATGGCTAAGGTAGGTCTGATCAGAGACATGGCTAAGGTAGGTCTGATCAGAGAGGTCTGATCAGAGAGACAGAGACATGGCTAAGGTAGGTCTGATCAGAGACATGGCTAAGGTAGGTCTGATCAGAGAGACAGAGACATGGCTAAGGTAGGTCTGATCAGAGAGACAGAGACATGGCTAAGGTAGGTCTGATCAGAGACATGACTAAGGTAGGTCTGATCAGAGGCTAAGGTAGGTCTGATCAGAGGTAGGTCTGAGGTCTGATCAGAGACAGAGACATGGCTAAGGTAGGTCTGATCAGAGACATGACTAAGGTAGGTCTGATCAGAGACATGGCTAAGGTAGGTCTGATCAGAGAGACAGAGACATGGCTAAGGTAAGGTCTGATCAGAGACAGAGACATGGCTAAGGTAGGTCTGATCAGAGAGACATGGCTAAGGTAGGTCTGATCAGAGACATGGCTAAGGTAGGTCTGATCAGAGACATGGCTAAGGTAGGTCTGATCAGAGACATGGCTAAGGTAGGTCTGATCAGAGAGACAGAGACATGGCTAAGGTAGGTCTGATCAGAGAGACAGAGACATGGCTAAGGTAGGTCTGATCAGAGACATGGCTAAGGTAGGTCTGATCAGAGACATGGCTAAGGTAGGTCTGATCAGAGACATGGCTAAGGTAGGTCTGATCAGAAGAGACATGGCTAAGGTAGGTCTGATCATAGAGACAGATAGCTAAGGTAGGTCTGATCAGAGAGACAGACATGGCTAAGGTAGGTCTGATCAGAGAGACAGAGACATGGCTAAGGTAGGTCTGATCAGAGACATGCTAAGGTAGGTCTGATCAGAGAGACAGAGACATGGCTAAGTAGGTCTGATCAGAGAGACAGGCTAAGGTAGGTCTGATCAGAGAGACAGAGACATGACTAAGGTAGGTCTGATCAGAGACATGGCTAAGGTAGGTCTGATCAGAGAGACAGAGACATGGCTAAGGTAGGTCTGATCAGAGAGACAGAGACATGGCTAAGGTAGGTCTGATCAGAGAGACAGAGACATGGCTAAGGTAGGTCTGATCAGAGACAGAGACATGGCTAAGGTAGGTCTGATCAGAGACATGGCTAAGGTAGGTCTGATCAGAGAGACAGAGACATGCTAAGGTAGGTCTGATCAGAGAGAGAGACAGAGACATCTAAGGTAGGTCTGATCAGAGAGACAGAGACATGGCTAAGGTAGGTCTGATCAGAGACATGGCTAAGGTAGGTCTGATCAGAGACATGGCTAAGGTAGGTCTGATCAGAGAGACAGAGACATGGCTAAGGTAGGTCTGATCAGAGAGACAGAGACATGGCTAAGGTAGGTCTGATCAGAGACATGGCTAAGGTAGGTCTGATCAGAGAGACAGAGACATGGCTAAGGTAGGTCTGATCAGAGACATGGCTAAGGTAGGTCTGATCAGAGACATGGCTAAGGTAGGTCTGATCAGAGAGACATGGCTAAGGTAGGTCTGATCAGAGAGACAGAGACATGGCTAAGGTAGGTCTGATCAGAGAGACAGAGACATGGCTAAGGTAGGTCTGATCAGAGAGACAGAGACATGGCTAAGGTAGGTCTGATCAGAGAGACAGAGACATGACTAAGGTAGGTCTGATCAGAGAGACAGAGACATGGCTAAGGTAGGTCTGATCAGAGACATGGCTAAGGTAGGTCTGATCAGAGAGACAGAGACATGACTAAGGTAGGTCTGATCAGAGAGACAGAGACATGGCTAAGGTAGGTCTGATCAGAGACATGGCTAAGGTAGGTCTGATCAGAGACATGGCTAAGGTAGGTCTGATCAGAGAGACACATGGCTAAGGTAGGTCTGATCAGAGAGACAGAGACATGGCTAAGGTAGGTCTGAGAGACAGAGACATGGCTAAGGTAGGTCTGATCAGAGACATGGCTAAGGTAGGTCTGATCAGAGACATGGCTAAGGTAGGTCTGATCAGAGACATGGCTAAGGTAGGTCTGATCAGAGACATGGCTAAGGTAGGTCTGATCAGAGACAGACATGGCTAAGGTAGGTCTGATCAGAGACATCAGAGACTGGGTTCTGTAGGTGTGGGCCCTGATTAGACTCTGGGTTCTGTAAGGTAGACCCCTGATTAGACTCTGGGTTCTGTAGAGACATGGACCCTGTATTAACTCTGGGTTCTGTAGGTGTGGACCCTGTATTAACTCTGGGTTCTGTAGGTGTGGACCCTGTATTAACTCTGGGTTCTGTCAGGTGTGGACCCTGGTATTAACTCTGGGGTTCTAGGTGTGGGCCCTGTATTAACTCTGGGTAAGGTAGGGTGATGGACCAGAGACATTAACTCTGGGTAGGTCTGTAGAGTGTGGACCCCTGTATTAACTCTGGGTTCTGTAGGTAGGTCTGACCCTGTATTAACTCTGGGTTCTGTAGGTGTGGACCCTGTATTAACTCTGGGTTCTGTAGGTGTGGGCCCAGATTAACTCTGGGTTCTGTAGGTGTGGACCCTGTATTAACTCTGGGTTCTGTAGGTGTGGACCCTGTATTAACTCTGGGTTCTGTAGGTGTGGACCCTGTATTAACTCTGGGTTCTGTAGGTGTGGACCCTGTATTAACTCTGGGTTCTGTAGGTGTGACCCTGTATTAACTCTGGGTTCTGTAGGTGTGGACCCTGTATTAACTCTGGGTTCTGTAGGGTGTGGACCCTGTATTAACTCTGGGTTCTGTAGGTGTGGGCCCTGTATTAACTCTGGGTTCTGTAGGGTGTGGGCCCTGTATTAACTCTGGGTTCTGTAGGTGTGGGCCCTGTATTAACTCTGGGTTCTGTAGGTGTGGGGCCCTGTATTAACTCTGGGTTCTGTAGATGTGGACCCTGTATTAACTCTGGGTTCTGTAGGTGTGGACCCTGTATTAACTCTGGGTTCTGTAGGTGTAGACCCTGTATTAACTCTGGGTTCTGTAGTGTGGGCCCTGTATTAACTCTGGGTTCTGTAGTGTGGGCCCTGTATTAACTCTGGGTTCTGTAGGTGTGGGCCCTGTATTAACTCTGGGTTCTGTAGGTGTCTGCCCTGTATTAACTCTGGGTTCTGTAGGTTTGGCCCCTGTATTAACTCTGGGTTCTGTAGGTGTGGGCCCTGTATTAGCTCTGGGTTCTGTAGGTGTGGGCCCTGTATTAACTCTGGGTTCTGTAGGTGTGGGCCCTGTATTAACTCTGGGTTCTGTAGGTGTGGGCCCTGTATTAACTCTGGGTTCTGTAGGTGTGGACCCTGTATTAACTCTGGGTTCTGTAGGTGTGGGCCCTGTATTAACTCTGGGTTCTGTAGGTGTGGCCCTGTATTAACTCTGGGTTCTGTAGGTGTGGGCCCTGAGACTCTGGGTTCTGTAGGTGTGGCCCTGTATTAACTCTGGGTTCTGTAGGTGTGGACCCTGTATTAACTCTGGGTTCTGTAGGTATGGACCCTGTATTAACTCTGGGTTCTGTAGGTGTGGGCCCTGTATTAACTCTAGGTTCTGTAGGTATGGACCCTGTATTAACTCTGGGTTCTGTAGGTGTGGGCCCTGTATTAACTCTGGGTTCTGTAGGTGTGGACCCTGTATTAACTCTGGGTTCTGTAGGTGTGGGCCCTGTATTAACTCTGGGTTCTGTAGGTGTGGGCCCTGTATTAACTCTGGGTTCTGTAGGTGTGGGCCCTGTATTAACTCTGGGTTCTGTAGGTGTGGGCCCTGTATTAACTCTGGGTTCTGTAGGTGTGGGCCCTGTATTAACTCTGGGTTCTGTAGGTGTGGGCCCTGTATTAACTCTGGGTTCTGTAGGTGTGGGCCCTGTATTAACTCTGGGTTCTGTAGGTGTGGGCCCTGTATTAACTCTGGGTTCTGTAGGTGGACCCTGTATTAACTCTGGGTTCTGTAGGTATGGACCCTGTATTAACTCTGGGTTCTGTAGGTGTGGGCCCTGTATTAACTCTGGGTTCTGTAGGTGTGGGCCCTGTATTAACTCTGGGTTCTGTAGGTGTGGACCCTGTATTAACTCTGGGTTCTGTAGGTGTGGGCCCTGTATTAACTCTGGGTTCTGTAGGTGTGGGCCCTGGCCTCGGCTGCCACCAGTCTAGAACTCAGTCCTGATTCTGACTCAGACCCTGATGCAGACGCTCCCTGGGCCAGACACCCGTTTGGCCGCCACCTGCTGGAGACTCTGTGAGTAGCAGGCAAATATACTATACTGATAATAATAATAATAATAATAATAATAATAATAATAATATGCCATTTAGCAGACGCTTTTATCCAAAGCGACTTACAGTCATGCGTGCATACATTTTTTTTGTGTATGGGTGGTCCCGGGGATCGAACCCACTACCCTGGCGTTACAAGCGCCGTGCTCTACCAGCTGAGCTACAGATGACCATTGTGAGTGAACAAAACATTATGAACACCTGCTCTTTCCATTGACATTCAGTATTAGGTGTTCTTAATGTTTTGTATACTCAGTGTATATATCCCCTACTGTGAATGACAGGCAGCTCTTCATCCTCTACCACAGTGCTGTTATACTCCGTTCCCAGAGCACCGAGTGTCACTCCCCCCTTGTACTTGTTTAATCAATTAAGTTCATTGACTAGTTAAGAACTCCCCTCACCTGGTTGTCTAGGTCTTAATTGGACACACTGAAAGGAAAATCACTAAGGCTGCGTTTACACAGGCAGACCAATTGTGATCATTTTGCCCAATAATTGGTTAAAGATCTGATCTGAATGGTCAAAAGAACAATGATTAGGCAACAGGTCAGAATTGGGCTGCCTGTGTAAACGCAGCCAAAGACCAGCAGAAACATACCTCCAGGAATGGAGTTTGACCCCTGATCTACCAGAGCCAAAGACCAGCAGAAACATACCTCCAGGAATGGAGTTTGACCCCTGATCTACCAGAGCCAAAGACCAGCAGAAACATGCCTCCAGGAATGGAGTTTGACCCTGATCTACCAGAGCCAAAGACCAGCAGAAACATACCTCCAGGAATGGAGTTTGACCCCTGATCTACCAGAGCCAAAGACCAGCAGAAACATACCTCCAGGAATGGAGTTTTGACCCCTGATCTACCAGAGCCAAAGACCAGCAGAAACATACCTCCAGGAATGGAGTTTGACCCCTGATCTACCAGAGCCAAAGACCAGCAGAAACATACCTCCAGGAATGGAGTTTGACCCCTGATCTACCAGAGCCAAAGACCAGCAGAAACATACCTCCAGGAATGGAGTTAGACCCCTGATCTACCAGAGCCAAAGACCAGCAGAAACATACCTCCAGGAATGGAGTTAGACACCCCTGATCTACCAGAGCCAAAGACCAGCAGAAACATACCTCCAGGAATGGAGTTTGACCCCTGATCTACCAGAGCCAAAGACCAGCAGAAACATACCTCCAGGAATGGAGTTAGACCCCTGATCTACCAGAGCCAAAGACCAGCAGAAACATACCTCCAGGAATGGAGTTAGACCCCTGATCTACCAGAGCCAAAGACCAGCAGAAACATACCTCCAGGAATGGAGTTTGACCCCTGATCCACCAGAGCCAAAGACCAGCAGAAACATACCTCCAGGAATGGAGTTAGACACCCCTGATCTACCAGAGCCAAAGACCAGCAGAAACATACCTCCAGGAATGGAGTTAGACACCCCTGATCTACCAGAGCCAAAGACCAGCAGAAACTGCCTCCAGGAATGGGAGTTTGACCCCTGATCTACCAGAGCCAAAGGACCAGCAGAAACATGCCTCCAGGAATGGAGTTTGTACACCCCTGATCTACCAGAGAAAAAGACCAGCAGAAACATACCTCCAGGAATGGAGTTAGACCCCTGATCTACCAGAGCCAAAGACCAGGAGATAACTATACCTCCAGGAATGGAGTTAGACCCCTGATCTACCAGAGCTAAAGACCAGCAGATAACATACCTCCAGGAATGGAGTTTGACCCCTGATCCACCAGAGCCAAAGACCAGCAGAAACATACCTCCAGGAATGGAGTTAGACACAAGCTGATCTACAGAGCCAAAGACCAGCAGAAACATACCTGTCCAGGAATGGAGTTAGACACCCCTGATCTACCAGAGCCAAAGACCAGCAGAAACAGTGTCCTCCAGGAATGGAGTTTTGACCCTGATCTACCAGAGCCAAAGACCAGCAGATAACATGCCTCCAGGAATGGAGTTTGACACCCCTGATCTACCAGAGCCAAAGACCAGCAGAAACATACCTCCAGGAATGGAGTTAGTACACCCCTGATCTACCAGAGAAAAAGACCAGCAGAAACATACCTCCAGGAATGGAGTTAGACACCCCTGATCTACCAGAGCCAAAGACCAGATAGAAACATGCCTCCAGGAATGGAGTTAGACCCCTGATCTACCAGAGCCAAAGACCAGCAGAAACATACCTCCAGGAATGGAGTTAGACCCCTGATCTACCAGAGCCAAAGACCAGCAGATAGAACATACCTCCAGGAATGGAGTTAGACCCCTGATCTACCAGAGCCAAAGACCAGCAGAAACATACCTCCAGGAATGGAGTTACACCCCTGATCTACCAGAGCCAAAGACCAGCAGAAACATAGTGTCCAGGAATGGAGTTAGTACCCCTGATCTACCAGAGCCAAAGACCAGCAGAAACATACCTCCAGGAATGGAGTTAGATCAAGCTGATCTACCAGAGCCAAAGACCAGCATAAACATACCTCCAGGAATGGAGTTAGACCCCTGATCTACCAGAGCCAAAGACAGAGACAGGAGCAGAAACATACCTCCAGGAATGGAGTGTAGACCCCTGATCTACCAGAGCCAAAGACCAGCAGAAACATACCTCCAGGGGGTGGACTTACATCCCCTGATCTACCAGAGCCAAAGACCAGCAGAAACATACCTCCAGGAATGGAGTTAGATCACCCCTGATCTACCAGAGCCAAAGACCAGCAGAAACATACCTCCAGGAATGGAGTTAGATCCCCCGATCTACCAGAGCCACAAGACCAGCAGAAACATACCTCCAGGAATGGAGTTTGACCCCTGATCTACCAGAGCCAAAGACCAGCAGAAACATACCTCCAGGAATGGAGTTAGACCCCTGATCTACCAGAGCCAAAGACCAGCAGAAACATACCTCCAGGAATGGAGTTTGTAGACCCCTGATCTACCAGAGGAAGGGATTATTATCACCCATTATGGGATATTAAAACCTCACATTTGTCTTCACTAATAATATTAGATAATAAAGTACTGATGTTTTTCCTCTTTAACCTTCTAGTTGTGATCTTTTCTGAGTGAAATGTATAACTCTGCTGCCTTAGATTCATCTCTGAGCTAACACTTTTATTATCTCTGTGGCACCCTATTTCCTGTTTCCTGTTTAGCACACTACCTTTAGCCAGAGTCCTGTGGGCCCTGAGATAGACTAGTGTCCTGTCCAGGGGGTGTACTGTACATCAAGCTGTCTCACTACAGAAACAGGAGATAGACTAGTGTCCTGTCCAGGGGGTGTACTGTACATCAAGCTGTCTCACTACAGAAACAGGAGATAGACTAGTGTCCTGTCCAGGGGGTGTACTGTACATCAAGCTGTCTCACTACAGAAACAGGAGATAGACTAGTGTCCTGTCCAGGGGGTGTACTGGTACATCAAGCTGTCTCACTACAGAAACAGGAGATAGACTAGTGTCCTGTCCAGGGGGTGTACTGGTACATCAAGCTGTCTCACTACAGAAACAGGAGATAGACTAGTGTCCTGTCCAGGGGGTGTACTGGTACATCAAGCTGTCTCACTACAGAAACAGGAGATAGACTAGTGTCCTGTCCAGGGGGTGTACTGTACATCAAGCTGTCTCACTACAGAAACAGGAGATAGACTAGTGTCCTGTCCAGGGGGTGTACTGGTACATCAAGCTGTCTCACTACAGAAACAGGAGATAGACGAGTGTCCTGTCCAGGGGGTGTACTGGTACATCAAGCTGTCTCACTACAGAAACAGGAGATAGACTAGTGTCCTGTCCAGGGGGTGTACTGGTACATCAAGCTGTCTCACTACAGAAACAGGAGATAGACTAGTGTCCTGTCCAGGGGGTGTACTGGTACATCAAGCTGTCTCACTACAGAAACAGGAGATAGACTAGTGTCCTGTCCAGGGGGTGTACTGTACATCAAGCTGTCTCACTACAGAAACAGGAGATAGACTAGTGTCCTGTCCAGGGGGTGTACTGGTACATCAAGCTGTCTCACTACAGAAACAGGAGATAGACTAGTGTCCTGTCCAGGGGGTGTACTGGTACATCAAGCTGTCTCACTACAGAAACAGGAGATAGACTAGTGTCCTGTCCAGGGGGTGTACTGTACATCAAGCTGTCTCACTACAGAAACAGGAGATAGACTAGTGTCCTGTCCAGGGGGTGTACTGTACATCAAGCTGCCTCACTACAGAAACAGGAGATAGACTAGTGTCCTGTCCAGGGGGTGTACTGGTACATCAAGCTGTCTCACTACAGAAACAGGAGATAGACTAGTGTCCTGTCCAGGGGGTGTACTGGTACATCAAGCTGTCTCACTACAGAAACAGGAGATAGACTAGTGTCCTGTCCAGGGGGTGTACTGGTACATCAAGCTGTCTCACTACAGAAACAGGAGATAGACTAGTGTCCTGTCCAGGGGGTGTACTGGTACATCAAGCTGTCTCACTATAGAAACAGGAGATAGACTAGTGTCCTGTCCAGGGGGTGTACTGGTACATCAAGCTGTCTCACTACAGAAACAGGAGATAGACTAGTGTCCTGTCCAGGGGTGTACTGTACATCAAGCTGTCTCACTACAGAAACAGGAGATAGACTAGTGTCCTGTCCAGGGGGTGTACTGTACATCAAGCTGTCTCACTACAGAAACAGGAGATAGACTAGTGTCCTGTCCAGGGGGTGTACTGGTACATCAAGCTGTCTCACTACAGAACCAGGAGATAGACTAGTGTCCTGTCCAGGGGGTGTACTGTACTCAAGCCTCACTACAGAAACAGGAGATAGACTAGTGTCCTGTCCAGGGGGTGTACTGGTACATCAAGCTGTCTCACTACAGAAACAGGAGATAGACTAGTGTCCTGTCCAGGGGGTGTACTGTACATCAAGCTGTCTCACTACAGAAACAGGAGATAGACTAGTGTCCTGTCCAGGGGGTGTACTGTACATCAAGCTGTCTCACTACAGAAACAGGAGATATACTAGTGTCCTGTCCAGGGGGTGTACTGTACATCAAGCTGTCTCACTACAGAAACAGGAGATGGACTAGTGTCCTGTCCAGGGGGTGTACTGGTACATCAAGCTGTCTCACTACAGAAACAGGAGATAGACTAGTGTCCTGTCCAGGGGGGTGTACTGGTACATCAAGCTGTCTCACTACAGAAACAGGAGATAGACTAGTGTCCTGTCCAGGGGGTGTACTGGTACATCAAGCTGTCTCACTACAGAAACAGGAGATAGACTAGTGTCCTGTCCAGGGGGTGTACTGGTACATCAAGCTGTCTCACTACAGAAACAGGAGATAGACTAGTGTCCTGTCCAGGGGGTGTACTGGTACATCAAGCTGCCTCACTACAGAAACAGGAGATAGACTAGTGTCCTGTCCAGGGGGTGTA
>CM072252.1:1838119-1955619 GCA_036851935.1 Coregonus suidteri | reverse complement strand
TACTGCTGTATATATAGTGCATCTCTATTAGAATCCACTAATATGAAGGGGTGTCCACATACTGCTGTATATATAGTGCATCTCTATTAGAATCCACTAATATGAAGGGGTGTCCACATACTGCTGTATATATAGTGCATCTCTATTAGAATCCACTAATATGAAGGGGTGTCCACATACTGCTGTATATATAGTGCATCTCTATTAGAATCCACTAATATGAAGGGGTGTCCACATACTGCTGTATATATAGTGCATCTCTATTAGAATCCACTAATATGAAGGGGTGTCCACATACTGCTGTATATATAGTGCATCTCTATTAGAATCCACTAATATGAAGGGGTGTCCACATACTGCTGTATATATAGTGTATCTCTATTAGAATCCACTAATATGAAGGGGTGTCCACATACTGCTGTATATATAGTGCATCTCTATTAGAATCCACTAATATGAAGGGGTGTCCACATACTGCTGTATATATAGTCTATCTCTATTAGAATCCACTAATATGAAGGGGTGTCCACATACTGCTGTATATATAGTGCATCTCTATTAGAATCCACTAATATGAAGGGGTGTCCACATACTGCTGTATATATAGTGCACCTCTATTAGAATCCACTAATATGAAGGGGTGTCCACATACTGCTGTATATATAGTGCATCTCTATTAGAATCCACTAATATGAAGGGGTGTCCACATACTGCTGTATATATAGTGCACCTCTATTAGAATCCACTAATATGAAGGGGTGTCCACATACTGCTCTATATATAGTGCATCTCTATTAGAATCCACTAATATGAAGGGGTGTCCACATACTGCTGTATATATAGTGTATCTAGTGCACTACTTTAGGTCAGAGCCTGCACCCTATTCCCTATAATGAAGTGTGCTATTTTTGTCCAACAGTGGTGTGGTGTATAGGGAATAAAGTTATCATCACCAGTCCCCTTTCAGGATGGTTCGGGTGCCTGTAGAGAGTCATGATTTGACTCTAACCTGCAGCTGGCCTGAGGAACAGACAGTCAAATCTGCTGATATTCTCCATAGATACCCAGCGTCAACGACATCAGTGTAAAACGGAGATCTCTCTCTGTTTCATCAGGTCGAGACCCGGAACACGTCCCTCCCTTGGGGGAATCCTCGCCTGACGACTATCGCTATGCCAACCAGGTTTACTCAGACCCCCGCGAGCGAGAGAGGGAACAGCACGACATGAATAAAAGGTCATTGAGTTGTCCGGAATTAGATGTTAGAAAACACATATAAAAGACAAGCCAATGTGTTCTTCATAGACATGCAGTGGAACAACAGAGAGGCTGATGTCTGCATCAGAATGGAACAACAATGTCGGCCATCTTACCTAGGACCAGTTGTAAACCAGCAGCAATAGGAACATAGGGCAGAAGTGTTCTAGATGTATGGTTCTCTCTCTCTCCCCTCCCAGGCTGCTGGACCCGGCGAACACGCTGCAGTTCGATGACTTTAAGAAGTGTTACGGGGAGATCCTCCATCGCTGGGGTCTGAAGGAAAAGAGAGCAGAGGTCCTCAAGTTCACTTCCTGTCCTCCTGAACCTCACAAAGGCATCGGTGAGTCTCCTGGATAGATAGTTTACCAGGGTCGGGTCAATTCAGGAAATAAACAGGCCTTTCTATTCCAATTCTGCTCAACGCTTCTCAATGAGAAAACATTTCATTGGAATTTCAGTTTGCTTCCTGAATTGACTGAATTGAAATGGAATTGACCCCAACTCTGTACTAAACCCCTCAGATAGAAAGGAAGGGCTCCATTCAATACGTATCGCGGAAGTTCAGCGCTATATCACAATTAAAATGGAATGGTCATTTACGATTGAGCTGATATATGGAGCGTTTACCGTGAATGCAGTCTTCGCAAAAGCGGGAACATTGCCTTTAAATTTAAATTTAAATAGCGCTGAACTCCCGCGATACGGAGGAATCGAGCCCGAAGAGTTATATTTTCACTGAGAGAGATCATCAGTAGAGATAAACTCTGAGCTTTGAATTGAATCTGAACTGACTCCATTTGTTTCCTCTCTCCATCCACACCCTCTCCTCCTCCTCCTCCTCCCTCTCTAACTTCCCTCCTCTCTCCATCCACATCCCTCCCCCTCCTCCTCCTCCTCCCCTCCTCCCTCCTCTCCTCCTCCCTCCTCTCTAACTTCCCTCCTCTCTCCATCCACACCCTCCTCCTCCCTTTCCTCCTCCTCCTCCCCTCTCCTCCTCCTCCTCCTCCTCCCCTCTCCAACTTCCCTCCTCTCTCCATCCACCCCCTCTCCTCCCTCCTCTCTCCATCCACACCCTCTCCTCCTCTCTCCATCCACACCCTCTCCTCCTCTCTCCATCCACACCCTCTCTCCTCCTCCTCCTCCTCCTCCTCCTCCCTCCTCCTCCTCCCTCCTCTCTCCTAACTCTCCCTCCTCTCTCCATCCACCCCTCCCCCTCTCCCCCCTCTCCTCCTCCCTCTCCTCCTCCTCCTCCTCCCCCTCTCCTCCCTCCTCTCTCCATCCACCCCCTCTCCTCCTCCTCCTCCTCCTCTCTCTTCAGAGTTTGGTGTGTACTGCTACCATTGTCGTAGCCAGGCGCGGGGGACTCAGTGTGCTGTGTGTAAGCGGTTCACCTTCCAGTGTGCCATCTGTCACGTGGCTGTACGAGGCTCCTCTAACTTCTGTCTGAGCTGCGGTCACGGGGGACACACCTCCCACATGATGGAGTGGTTCAGAACACAGGACGAATGTCCTACAGGCTGCGGCTGTCACTGTCTGCTACAGAGCACCTTCTGAGAGAGACACACTGAGACACACAGACCGACGCAGACACACACACACACAACTACACACACACAGAGCTCTAAAAGCAGGGGGTTTGACAGACATTTAACCCTACTAAACACACATACACACACACACACACACACACACACACGTACACACACACACACACACACACCAGTCCATTAGTTTGATCCTGAACCGCTGTAGGAGAGCCCGGAGGGGTTGTATGATGAGATGTTAAAGGTGGAGTTGGTTATGAAGGCCTTAATGCCTTGACTAGATTTTCCCCCCTCACACTAAACGGCTGATTGAATTCCTTGAAGAGGATGTAGCTTTTGTTTGTCTGAAACTCTTGTCTGTCACTTAATATGCAACAGATGAAACGTATCCGTGGATGGCAGACCCATTCAGAACCACATCCCAACGCTCTGTGCTAGCAGGGCCGGTACTGGTCCTCTCATAGACTAAATATTGGAGGAAGAAGATTTCTGTACAGATCATGTGCCATATTTGTATAGAAATAAATGTTTTATGTTTAATGTGTTTGTTGTCATGTTATTTTAAATGGTCTGTTTTAGTAAACAGGAAACAGGAAGGACCAAGTGTACAAAGCCATGGTTCTCTCCCAAACCCCCACATGTCTCTGGTGTATCTGTCCTTCATATGGGACGTCTCCAGCCCTTCATATGGGACGTCTCCAGCCCTTCATATGGGACGTCTCCAGCCCTTCATATGGGACGTCTCCAGCCATATGGGACTGGATATAGAGTGGGTATAAACAGTAGAGTTCAGTTCAGTAGAGTACAGTAGTGTTCTATATAGTTCAGTTCAGTAGAGTACTATATAGTTCAGTGCAGTAGATTACACTAAACTACAGTATACTGTAACTAACTACATAGAGACAGTCAGAGTACAGGTCAGTATATAACCCATAGAGACAGTCAGAGTACAGGTCAGTATATAACCCATAGAGACAGCCAGAGTACAGGTCAGTATATAACCCATAGAGACAGCCAGAGTACAGGTCAGTATATAACCCATAGAGACAGCCAGAGTACAGGTCAGTATATAACCCATAGAGACAGCCAGAGTACAGGTCAGTATATAACCCATAGAGACAGTCAGAGTACAGGTCAGTATATAACCCATAGAGACAGTCAGAGTACAGGTCAGTATATAACCCATAGAGACAGCCAGAGTACAGGTCAGTATATAACCCATAGAGACAGCCAGAGTACAGGTCAGTATATAACCCATAGAGACAGTCAGAGTACAGGTCAGTATTTAACCCATAGAGACAGCCAGAGTACAGGTCAGTATATAACCCATAGAGACAGTCAGAGTACAGGTCAGTATATAACCCATAGAGACAGTCAGAGTACAGGTCAGTATATAACCCATAGAGACAGCCAGAGTACAGGTCAGTATATAACCCATAGAGACAGTCAGAGTACAGGTCAGTATATAACCCATAGAGACAGCCAGAGTACAGGTCAGTATATAACCCATAGAGACAGTCAGAGTACAGGTCAGTATATAACCCATAGAGACAGTCAGAGTACAGGTCAGTATATAACCCATAGAGACAGCCAGAGGACAGGTCAGTATATAAACCCATAGAGACAGCCAGAGTACAGGTCAGTATATAACCCATAGAGACAGTCAGAGTACAGGTCAGTATATAACCCATAGAGACAGCCAGAGTACAGGTCAGTATATAACCCATAGAGACAGTCAGAGTACAGGTCAGTATATAACCCATAGAGACAGCCAGAGTACAGGTCAGTATATAACCCATAGAGACAGTCAGAGTACAGGTCAGTATATAACCCATAGAGAAAGCCAGAGTACAGGTCAGTATATAACCCATAGAGACAGCCAGAGTACAGGTCAGTATATAACCCATAGAGACAGCCAGAGTACAGGTCAGTATATAACCCATAGAGACAGCCAGAGTACAGGTCAGTATATAAACCCATAGAGACAGTCAGAGTACAGGTCAGTATTTAACCCATAGAGACAGCCAGAGTACAGGTCAGTATACAGTATAACCCATAGAGACAGTCAGAGTACAGGTCAGTATATACAGTATAACCCATAGAGACAGTCAGAGTACAGGTAAGTATACAGTATAACCAATAGAGACAGTCAGAGTACAGGTCAGTATATAACCCATAGAGACAGCCAGAGTACAGGTCAGTATATAACCCATAGAGACAGCCAGAGTACAGGTCAGTATATAACCCATAGAGACAGTCAGAGTACAGGTCAGTATATAACCCATAGAGACAGCCAGAGTACAGGTCAGTATATAACCCATAGAGACAGCCAGAGTACAGGTCAGTATATAAACCCATAGAGACAGCCAGAGTACAGGTCAGTATATAACCCATAGAGACAGCCAGAGTACAGGTCAGTATAGAAACCCATAGAGACAGTCAGAGTACAGGTCAGTATTTAAAACCCATAGAGACAGCCAAGTACAAGTATACAGTTTAACCCATAGAGACAGTCAGAGTACAGGTCAGTTTATACAGTATAACCCATAGAGACAGTCAGAGTACAGGGTAAGTATACAGTATAACCAATAGAGACAGTCAGAGTACAGGTCAGTATATAACCCATAGAGACAGCCAGAGTACAGGTCAGTATATAACCCATAGAGACAGTCAGAGTACAGGTCAGTATATAACCCATAGAGACAGCCAGAGTACAGGTCAGTATATAACCCATAGAGACAGCCAGAGTACAGGTCAGTATATAACCCATAGAGACAGCCAGAGTACAGGTCAGTATATGGCCATAGAGACAGCCAGAGTACAGGTCAGTATATAACCCATAGAGACAGTCAGAGTACAGGTCAGTATTTAACCCATAGAGACAGCCAGAGTACAGGTCAGTATATAACCCATAGAGACAGTCAGAGTACAGGTCAGTATATACAGTATAACCCATAGAGACAGCCAGAGTACAGGTCAGTATATAACCCATAGAGACAGCCAGAGTACAGGTCAGTATATAACCCATAGAGACAGTCAGAGTACAGGTTAGTATATACAGTATAACCCATAGAGACAGTCAGAGTATAGGTCAGTATATAACCCATAGAGACAGTCAGAGTACAGGTCAGTATATAACCCATAGAGACAGTCAGAGTACAGGTCAGTATTTAACCCATAGAGACAGTCAGAGTACAGGTCAGTAGTATAACCCATAGAGACAGTCAGAGTACAGGTCAGTATATACAGTATAACCCATAGAGACAGTCAGAGTACAGGTCAGTATATAACCCATAGAGACAGTCAGAGTACAGGTCAGTATATAACCCATAGAGACAGTCAGAGTACAGGTCAGTATACAGTATAACCAATAGAGACAGTCAGAGTACAGGTCATTATATAACCCATAGAGACAGCCAGAGTACAGGTCAGTATATAATCCATAGAGACAGTCAGAGTACAGGTCAGTATATAACCCATAGAGACAGTCAGAGTACAGGTCAGTATATAACCCATAGAGACAGTCAGAGGACAGGTCAGTATATAACCCATAGAGACAGCCAGAGTACAGGTCAGTATATAACCCATAGAGACAGTCAGAGTACAGGTCAGTATATACAGTATAACCCATAGAGACAGCCAGAGTACAGGTCAGTATATAACCCATAGAGACAGTCAGAGTACAGGTCAGTATATACAGTATAACCCATAGAGACAGTCAGAGTACAGGTCAGTATACAGTATAACCCATAGAGACAGTCAGAGTACAGGTCAGTATACAGTATAACCCATAGAGACAGTCAGAGTACAGGTCAGTATATAACCCATAGAGACAGCCAGAGTACAGGTCAGTATATAACCCATAGAGACAGTCAGAGTACAGGTCAGTATATAACCCATAGAGACAGTCAGAGTACAGGTCAGTATATAACCCATAGAGACAGTCAGAGTACAGGTCAGTATATAACTCATAGAGACAGTCAGAGTACAGGTCAGTATACAGTATAACCCATAGAGACAGTCAGAGTACAGATCAGTATATAACCCATAGAGACAGTCAGAGTACAGGTCAGTATATAACCCATAGAGACAGCCAGAGTACAGGTCAGTATATAACCCATAGAGACAGCCAGAGTACAGGTCAGTATATAACCCATAGAGACAGTCAGAGTACAGGTCAGTATATAACCCATAGAGACAGTCAGAGTACAGGTCAGTATATAACCCATAGAGACAGTCAGAGTACAGGTCAGTAGTATAACCCATAGAGACAGTCAGAGTACAGGTCAGTATATAACCCATAGAGACAGTCAGAGTACAGGTCAGTATATAACCCATAGAGACAGTCAGAGTACAGGTCAGTATATAACCCATAGAATAATGTTCTCTAGTTGCGCTGTGATTGGCTCAGTGTTCTGTCACTCATGGGGACACTACGTCACCGCAAAATCTACGGGTAGAGCTCGAAAATTCAAGCCCCTTGGGTGCTGCCATAGACTTACATTAGAAGTGCCCATCCAAGAAGGCTCAAGGTCATTGGCCACAGATAAAATGACGTCAAATCGCGTTATATCTACCCTAGCTTTGATTGGACTGATCATGTCAACGTCATACTTTCAAAATCTTAGCTAGCAAGCTAGTCAAGCAGTCATCATTATGCATCAAGTCAACAATCTACTGGCAAATCCTTTTCAATCCTTGTCATATGAAGAGAAATGATAGATAAAACATATCGGTGCTCATCGGCCATTGGACATAAACATTACACAACAAGTTGGAAATCGCAAATTCAACAATGAGTGCTAAGTGCCACTGCAGCCCCGGGTTCGATCCCAGGCTGTGTCACAGCCGGCTGTGACCGGGAGTCCCATGAGGCGGTGCACAATTGGCCCAGCGTCGTCCAGGTTAGGGGAGGGTTTGGCCCAGCGTCGTCCGGGTTAGGGGAGGGTTTGGCCCAGCGTCGTCCGGGTTAGGGGAGGGTTTGGCCCAGCGTCGTCCGGGTTAGGGGAGGGTTTGGCCCAGCGTCGTCCGGGTTAGGGGAGGGTTTGGCCCAGCGTCAGTCCGGGTTAGGGGAGGGTTTGGCCCAGCGTCGTCCGGGTTAGGGGAGGGTTTGGCCCAGCGTCGTCCGGGATAGGGGAGGGTTTGGCCCAGCGTCGTCCGGGTTAGGGGAGGGTATGGCCCAGCGTCGTCCAGGGTAGGGGGAGGGTTTGGCCCAGCGTCGTCCGGGTTAGGGGAGGGTTTGGCCCAGCGTCGTCCGGGTTAGGGGAGGGTTTGGCCCAGCGTGCTCCGGGTTAGGGGAGGGTTTGGCCCAGCGTCGTCCGGGTTAGGGGAGGGTTTGGCCCAGCCCAGGGGAGGGTTTGGCCCAGCGTTGTCGGGTTAGGGGAGGGTTTGGCCCAGCGTCGTCCGGGTTAGGGGAGGGTTGGCCCAGCCCAGCCCAGCGTCGTCCGGGTTAGGGGGAGGGTTTGGCCCAGCGTCGTCCGGGTTAGGGGAGGGTTTTGGCCCAGCGTGGTCCGGGTTAGGGGAGGGTTTGGCCCAGGCCGGGTTAGGGGAGGGTTTGGCCCAGCGTTGTCTGGGTTAGGGGAGGGTTTGGCCCAGCGTTGTCTGGGTTAGGGGAGGGTTTGGCCCAGCGTGGTCCGGGTTAGGGGAGGGTTTGGCCCAGCGTCGTCTGGGTTTTAGGGAGATAGTGGCCCCCAGCGTCGTCCGGGTTAGGGGAGGGTTTGGCCCAGCGTCGTTCAGGGTTAGGGGAGGGTTTGGCCAGGTCGTCCGGGTTAGGGGAGGGTTTGGCCCAGCGTCGTCCGGGTTAGGTCGGGTTTGGCCCAGCGTCGTCCGGGTTAGGGGAGGGTTTGGCCCAGCGGTCCGGGTTAGGGGAGGGTTTGGCCCAGCGTCGTCCGGGTTAGGGGAGGGTTTGGCCGGCCAGGATGTCCTTGTCCCATCGTGCTCTAGCGACTCCTTGTGGCGGGCCGGGCTCCTGCAAGCTGACTACGGTCGTCAGTTCGACAGTGTTTCCTCCGACACATTGGTGCGGCTGGCTTCCGGGTTAAGCGAGCAGTGTGTCAAGAAGCAGTGCGGCTTGGCTCTCGACCTTCGCCGAGTCCGTAGGGGAGTTGAGACAAGCGATGAGACAAGGTCGTAACCACCAATTCGATATCACGAAAAAGGGGGTAACGCCATGGGCCAGAAAAGTTTGAATACATTGACCATGCTGTCAATCCAGCATGACTGCTGCCACGTTCAGGTCGGGATTTCGTGCCTCTTTCTAGAGCCCACAAGAAGGACCACCGGCCACCTTCCTGTTCAAGTGAGCACAGCACAACAAGGTGAGTCCAAAAATGTATTGAATGCTGCTGCATAAATTATGTAATATGCCAGGGAGACACACCTACTCATTCAAGGGTTTTTCTTTATTTTTACTATTTTTTACATTGTAGAATAATAGTGAAGACATCAAAACTATGAAATAACACATATGGAATCATGTAGTAACCAAAAAAGTGTTAAACAAATCAAAATATATGTTATATTTGAGATTATTCAAATAGCCACCCTTTGCCTTGAGCACAGTGGAGTATAGTAGAGTAGGGTTCAGTTCAGTACTATATAGTATAGTATAGTAGGGTTCAGTTCAGTACTATATAGTATAGTACAGTAGGGTTCAGTTCAGTACTATATAGTATAGTAGAGTAGGGTTCAGTTCAGTACTATATAGTATAGTAGAGTAGGGTTCAGTTCAGTACTATATAGTATAGTACAGTAGGGTTCAGTTCAGTACTATATAGTAGAGTAGGGTTCAGTTCAGTACTATATAGTATAGTACAGTAGGGTTCAGTTCAGTACTGTATAGTAGAGTAGGGTTCAGTTCAGTACTATATAGTATAGTAGAGTAGGGTTCAGTTCAGTACTATATAGTATAGTAGAGTAGGGTTCAGTTCAGTACTATATAGTATAGTACAGTAGGGTTCAGTTCAGTACTATATAGTATAGTACAGTAGGGTTCAGTTCAGTACTATATAGTATAGTACAGTAGGGTTCAGTTCAGTACTATATAGTATAGTATAGTAGGGTTCAGTTCAGTACTATATAGTATAGTATAGTAGGGTTCAGTTCAGTACTATATAGTATAGTATAGTAGGGTTCAGTTCAGTACTATATAGTATAGTATAGTAGGGTTCAGTTCAGTACTATATAGTATAGTACAGTAGGGTTCAGTTCAGTACTATATAGTATAGTATAGTAGGGTTCAGTTCAGTACTATATACTATATAGTATAGTATAGTAGGGTTCAGTTCAGTACTATATAGTATAGTAGAGTAGGGTTCAGTTCAGTACTATATAGTATAGTACAGTAGGGTTCAGTTCAGTACTATATAGTATAGTATAGTAGGGTTCAGTTCAGTACTATATAGTATAGTATAGTAGGGTTCAGTTCAGTACTATATAGTATAGTATAGTAGGGTTCAGTTCAGTACTATATAGTATAGTATAGTAGGGTTCAGTTCAGTACTATATAGTATAGTATAGTAGGGTTCAGTTCAGTACTATATAGTATAGTACAGTAGGGTTCAGTTCAGTTCAGTACTATATAGTATAGTATAGTAGGGTTCAGTTCAGTACTATATAGTATAGTACAGTAGGGTTCAGTTCAGTACTATATAGTATAGTAGAGTAGGGTTCAGTTCAGTATATAGTATAGTATAGTAGTTCAGTACTATATAGTAGGGTTCAGTTCAGTACTATATAGTATAGTACAGTAGGGTTCAGTTCAGTACTATATAGTATAGTAGAGTAGGGTTCAGTTCAGTATTATATATAGTATAGTAGAGTAGGGTTCAGTTCAGTACTATATAGTATAGTATAGTAGGGTTCAGTTCAGTACTATATAGTATAGTACAGTAGGGTTCAGTTCAGTACTATATAGTATAGTAGGGTTCAGTTCAGTTCAGTACTATATAGTATAGTACAGTAGGGTTCAGTTCAGTACTATATAGTATAGTAGAGTAGGGTTCAGTTCAGTATTATATAGTATAGTACAGTAGGGTTCAGTTCAGTACTATATAGTATAGTAGTAGGGTTCAGTTCAGTACTATATAGTACAGTAGGGTTCAGTTCAGTACTATATAGTATAGTAGAGTAGGGTTCAGTTCAGTACTATATAGTATAGTACAGTAGGGTTCAGTTCAGTACTATATAGTATAGTACAGTAGGGTTCAGTTCAGTACTATATAGTATAGTAGAGTAGGGTTCAGTTCAGTACTATATAGTATAGTACAGTAGGGTTCAGTTCAGTACTATATAGTATAGTACAGTAGGGTTCAGTTCAGTACTATATAGTATAGTATAGTAGGGTTCAGTTCAGTACTATATAGTATAGTACAGTAGGGTTCAGTAATATATAGTATAGTACAGTAGGGTTCAGTTCAGTACTATATAGTATAGTATAGTAGGGTTCAGTTCAGTACTATATAGTATAGTAAAGTAGGGTTCAGTTCAGTACTATATAGTATAGTACAGTAGGGTTCAGTTCAGTACTATATAGTATAGTAGAGTAGGGTTCAGTTCAGTACTATATAGTATAGTACAGTAGGGTTCAGTTCAGTACTATATAGTATAGTATAGTAGGGTTCAGTTCAGTACTATATAGTATAGAGTAGGGTTCAGTTCAGTACTATATAGTATATAGTATAGTAGGGTTCAGTTCAGTACTATATAGTATAGTATATAGTAGGGTTCAGTTCAGTACTATATAGTATAGTACAGTAGGGTTCAGTTCAGTACTATATATATATAGTGGGTAGGGTTCAGTTCAGTACTATATAGGTATAGTAGGGTTCAGTTCAGTACTTATAGTATAGTATAGTAGGGTTCAGTTCAGTACTATATAGTATAGTACAGTAGGGTTCAGTTCAGTACTATATAGTATAGTATAGTAGGGTTCAGTTCAGTACTATATAGTATATATAGTAGTAGGGTTCAGTTCAGTACTATATAGTATAGTATAGGGTCAGTTCAGTACTATATAGTATTATAGTAGGGTTCAGTTCAGTACTATATAGTATAGTATAGTAGGGTTCAGTTCAGTACTATATAGTATAGTAGTAGTAGGGTTCAGTTCAGTACTATATATAGTATAGTAGGGTTCAGTTCAGTATAGTACAGTATATAGTATAGTAGTAGTAGGGTTCAGTTCAGTACTATATAGTATAGTACAGTAGGGTTCAGTTCAGTACTATATAGTAGTAGTAGGGTTCAGTTCAGTACTATATTATAGGTTCAGTTCAGTGCAGTACTATATAGTATAGTACAGTGGAGTTCAGTACTATATAGTATAGTATAGTAGGGTTCAGTTCAGTACTATATAGTATAGTATAGTAGGGTTCAGTTCAGTACTATATACTATATAGTCATAGTACTATAGTAGGGTCAGTTCAGTCAGTACTTAGTATAGTATAGTAGTAGGTTCAGTTCAGTATATAGTAGTAGGGTTCAGTTCAGTACTATATAGTATAGTATAGTAGGGTTCAGTTCAGTACTATATAGTATAGTAGAGTAGGGTTCAGTTCAGTACTATATAGTATAGTATAGTAGGGTTCAGTTCAGTACTATATAGTATAGTACAGTAGGGTTCAGTTTACTATATAGTATAGTACAGTATAGTTAGTACTATATATATAGTATAGTAGGGTTCAGTTCAGTACTATATAGTATAGTATAGTAGGGTTCAGTTCAGTACTATATAGTATAGTATAGTAGGGTTCAGTTCAGTACTATATAGTATAGTATAGTAGGGTTCAGTTCAGTACTATATAGTATAGTATAGTAGGGTTCAGTTCAGTACTATATAGTATAGTAAGTAGGGTTCAGTTCAGTACTATATAGTATAGTACAGTAGGGTTCAGTTCAGTACTATATAGTATAGTATAGTAGGGTTCAGTTCAGTACTATATATAGTATAGTAGAGTAGGGTTCAGTTCAGTACTATATAGTATAGTACAGTAGGGTTCAGTTCAGTACTATATAGTATAGTACAGTAGGGTTCAGTTCAGTGCAGTACTATATAGTATAGTAGAGTAGGGTTCAGTTCAGTACTATATAGTATATAGTATAGTAGGGTTCAGTTCAGTACTATATAGTATAGTATAGTAGGGTTCAGTTCAGTACTATATAGTATAGTATAGTAGGGTTCAGTTCAGTACTATATAGTATAGTATAGTAGGGTTCAGTTCAGTACTATATAGTATAGTAGTAGGGTTCAGTTCAGGTTTCAGGGTTCAGTTCAGTACTATATAGTATAGTATAGTAGGGTTCAGTTCAGTACTATATAGTATAGTATAGTAGGGTTCAGTTCAGTACTATATAGTATAGTAGTATAGTAGGGTTCAGTTCAGTACTATATAGTATAGTACAGTAGGGTTCAGTTCAGTACTATATAGTATAGTATAGTAGGGTTCAGTTCAGTACTATATAGTATAGTATAGTAGGGTTCAGTTTCAGTACTATATACTATATATAGTAGGGTTCAGCTCAGTACTATATAGTATAGTAGGGTTCAGTTCAGTACTATATAGTATAGTACAGTAGGGTTCAGTTCAGTACTATATAGTATAGTATAGTAGGGTTCAGTTCAGTACTATATAGTATAGTACAGTAGGGTTCAGTTCAGTACTATATAGTATAGTACAGTAGGGTTCAGTTCAGTACTATATAGTATAGAGTAGGGTTCAGTTCAGTACTATATAGTATAGTAGAGTAGGGTTCAGTTCAGTACTATATAGTATAGTATAGTAGGGTTCAGTTCAGTACTATATAGTATAGTAGTAGGGTTCAGTATAGTAGTATAGTTCAGGGTTCAGTTCAGTACTATATAGTATAGTATAGTAGGGTTCAGTTCAGTACTATATAGTATAGTATAGTAGGGTTCAGTTCAGTACTATATAGTATAGTACAGTAGGGTTCAGTTCAGTACTATATAGTATAGTAGAGTAGGGTTCAGTTCAGTACTATATAGTATAGTATAGTAGGGTTCAGTTCAGTACTATATAGTATAGTATAGTAGGGTTCAGTTCAGTATATATAGTATAGTATAGTAGGGTTCAGTTCAGTACTATATAGTATAGTACAGTAGGGTTCAGTTCAGTACTATATAGTATAGTACAGTAGGGTTCAGTTCAGTACTATATAGTATAGTAGGGTTCAGTTCAGTACTATATAGTATAGTATAGTAGGGTTCAGTTCAGTACTATATAGTATAGTACAGTAGGGTTCAGTTCAGTACTATATAGTATAGTATAGTAAGGTTCAGTTCAGTACTATATAGTATAGTATAGTAGGGTTCAGTTCAGTACTATATAGTATAGTATAGTAGGTTCAGTTCAGTTCATAGTACTATATAGTATAGTATAGTAGGGTTCAGTTCAGTACTATATAGTATAGTACAGTAGGGTTCAGTTCAGTACTATATAGTATAGTATAGTAGGGTTCAGTTCAGTACTATATAGTATAGTATAGTAGGGTTCAGTTCAGTACTATATAGTATAGTACAGTAGGGTTCAGTTCAGTACTATATAGTATAGTATAGTAGGGTTCAGTTCAGTACTATATAGTATAGTATAGTAGGGTTCAGTTCAGTACTATATAGTATAGTATAGTAGGGTTCAGTTCAGTACTATATAGTATAGTACAGTAGGGTTTCAGTTCAGTAGTAGGGTTCAGTTAGTAGTATAGTATAGTAGGGTTCAGTTCAGTACTATATAGTATATAGTACAGTAGGGTTCAGTTCAGTACTATATAGTATAGTATACAGTAGGGTTCAGTTCAGTACTATATAGTATAGTATAGTAGGGTTCAGTTCAGGTCATATAGTATAGTATAGTAGGGTTCAGTTCAGTACTATATAGTATAGTACAGTAGGGTTCAGTTCAGTACTATATAGTATAGTATAGTAGGGTTCAGTTCAGTACTATATAGTATAGTACAGTAGGGTTCAGTTCAGTACTATATAGTATTATAGTAGGGTTCAGTTCAGTACTATATAGTATAGTACAGTAGGGTTCAGTTCAGTACTATATAGTATATAGGGTTCAGTTCAGTAGGGTTATAGTTCAGTAGGGTTCAGTTAGTACTATATAGTATAGTATAGTAGGGTTCAGTTCAGTACTATATAGTATAGTTAGTAGGGTTTCAGTTCAGTACTATATAGTATAGTATAGTAGGGTTCAGTTCAGTACTATATAGTATAGTTCAGTTCAGTTCAGTACTATATAGTATAGTATAGTAGGGTTCAGTTCAGTACTATATAGTATAGTATATAGGGTTATAGTATAGTATAGTAGGGTTCAGTTCTATATAGTATAGTATAGTAGGGTTCAGTTCAGTATAGTATAGTAGGGTTCAGTTCAGTACTATATAGTATAGTACAGTAGGGTTCAGTTCAGTATATAGTATAGTATAGTAGGGGTTCAGTATAATAGTGTAGTATAGTAGGGTTCAGTTCAGTACTATATAGTATAGTATAGTAGGGTTCAGTTCAGTACTATATAGTATAGTATAGTAGGGTTCAGTTCAGTACTATATATAGTATAGTATAGTAGGTTCAGTTCAGTACTATATAGTATAGTATAGTAGGTTTCAGTCAGTACTATATAGTATAGTAGAGTAGGGTTCAGTTCAGTACTATATAGTATAGTACAGTAGGGTTCAGTATAGTCAGTACTATATACTATATAGTATAGTATAGTAGGGTTCAGTTCAGTACTATATAGTATAGTAGTATAGTATCAGTAGGGTTCAGGGTTCAGTAGTACTATATAGTATAGTATAGTAGGGTTCAGTTCAGTACTAGTATAGTATATAGTATAGTATAGTAGGGTTCAGTTCAGTACTATATATATAGTATAGTAGGGTTCAGTTCAGTACTATATAGTATAGTACAGTAGGGTTCAGTTCAGTACTATATAGTATAGTATAGTAGGGTTCAGTTCAGTACTATATAGTATAGTACAGTAGGGTTCAGTTCAGTACTATATAGTATAGTATAGTAGGGTTCAGTTCAGTACTATATAGTATAGTAGAGTAGGGTTCAGTTCAGTACTATATAGTATAGTATTCTATAGTATAGTAGGGTTCAGTTCAGTACTATATAGTATAGTAGAGTAGGGTTCAGTTCAGTACTATATAGTATAGTATAGTAGGGTTCAGTTCAGTACTATATAGTATAGTATAGTAGGGTTCAGTTCAGTACTATATAGTATAGTAGAGTAGGGTTCAGTTCAGTACTATATAGTATAGTATAGTAGGGTTCAGTTCAGTACTATATAGTATAGTATAGTAGGGTTCAGTTCAGTACTATATATAGTATAGTACAGTAGGGTTCAGTTCAGTACTATATAGTATAGTATAGTAGGGTTCAGTTCAGTACTATATAGTATAGTATAGTAGGGTTCAGTTCAGTACTATATAGTATAGTATAGTAGGGTTCAGTTCAGTACTATATAGTATAGTATAGTAGGGTTCAGTTCAGTACTATATAGTATAGTATAGTAGGGTTCAGTTCAGTACTATATAGTATAGTAGAGTAGGGTTCAGTTCAGTACTATATAGTATAGTATAGTAGGGTTCAGTTCAGTACTATATAGTATAGTACAGTAGGGTTCAGTTTCAGTACTATATAGTATAGTATAGTAGGGTTCAGTTCAGTACTATATAGTATAGTAGGGTTCAGTTCAGTACTATATAGTATAGTACAGTAGGGTTCAGTTCAGTACTATATAGTATAGTATAGTAGGGTTCAGTTCAGTACTATATAGTATAGTATAGTAGGGTTCAGTTCAGTACTATATAGTATAGTACAGTAGGGTTCAGTTCAGTACTATATAGTATAGTATAGTAGGGTTCAGTTCAGTACTATATAGTATAGTATAGTAGGGTTCAGTTCAGTACTATATAGTATAGTACAGTAGGGTTCAGTTCAGTACTATATAGTATAGTACAGTAGGGTTCAGTTCAGTACTATATAGTATAGTATAGTAGGGTTCAGTTCAGTACTATACTGTATAGTATAGTATATAGTATAGTAGTATAGTAGGGTTCAGTTCAGTACTATATAGGGTTATAGTATAGTATAGTAGAGTAGGGTTCAGTTCAGTACTATATAGTATAGTACAGTAGGGTTCAGTTCAGTACTATATAGTATAGTATAGTAGGGTTCAGTTCAGTACTATATAGTATAGTATAGTAGGGTTCAGTTCAGTACTATATAGTATAGTATAGTAGGGTTCAGTTCAGTACTATATAGTAGTATAGTATAGTAGGGTTCAGTTCAGTACTATATAGTATAGTACAGTAGGGTTCAGTTCAGTACTATATAGTATAGTATAGTAGGGTTCAGTTCAGTACTATATAGTATAGTACAGTAGGGTTCAGTTCAGTACTATATAGTATAGTATAGTAGGGTTCAGTTCAGTACTATATATATAGTAGTAGTAGGGTTCAGTTCAGTACTATATAGTATAGTATAGTAGGGTTCAGTTCAGTACTATATAGTATAGTATAGTAGGGTTCAGTTCAGTACTATATAGTATAGTACAGTAGGGTTCAGTTCAGTACTATATAGTATAGTAGAGTAGGGTTCAGTTCAGTACTATATAGTATAGTATAGTAGGGTTCAGTTCAGTATTATATAGTATAGTATAGTAGGGTTCAGTTCAGTACTATATAGTATAGTATAGTAGGGTTCAGTTCAGTACTATATAGTATAGTATCAGTACCCTGTTCAGTACTATATATAGTATAGTCAGTAACCAGTGTCAGTTCACTACTATAGTATGTAGTAGGGTTCAGTGTCTCAGTACTATATAGTATAGTATAGTAGGGTTCAGTTCAGTACTATATCAGAGTAGGGTTCAGTTCAGTACTATATAGTATAGTAGAGTAGAACCTTGTTCAGTACTATATAGTATAGTACAGTAGGGTTCAGTTCAGTACTATATAGTATAGTATAGTAGGGTTCAGTTCAGTTACTATATAGTATAGAACCCTGGGTTCAGTTCAGTGTGTATAGTAAGTAGGGTTCAGTTCAGTACTACCATGTCTCAGAACAGTGTATTCAGTTTCCTGTCTCAGAGTAGAGTATGTTCAGTCCAGTACTAGATGTATAGTCAGTAGTTCAGTTCAGTACTATATGTGTCAGAACCCTGTCTCAGTATAGTATGTCTCAGAACCCTGTCTCAGAACCCTGTCTCAGAACCCTGTCTCAGAACCCTGTCTCAGAACCCTGTGTCAGAACCATGTCTCAGAACCCTGTCTCAGAACCCTGTCTCAGAACCCTGTCTCAGACCATGTCTCAGTCTCAGAACATGAACCATGTCTCAGAACCATGTCTCAGTCTGTCTCAGAACCTTGTCTCAGAAACTTCAGAACCATGTCTCAGAACCATGTCTCAGAACCCTGTCTCAGAACCCAACAGAACCCTGTGTCAGAACCATGTCTCAGAACCCATCAGAACCCTGTCTCAGACCATGTCTCTTCCTGTCTCAGAACCCTGTCTCAGATCCATGTCTCAGAACCCTGTGTCAGAACCATGTCTCAGAACCCTGTCTCAGAACCCTGTCTCAGAACCTTGTCTCAGAACTCTGTCTCAGAACCATGTCTCAGAACTCTGTCTCAGAACCTTGTCTCAGAACCCTTTCAGAACCTTGTCTGCTCTTGCCTTATGTCTCAGAACCCTGTGTCTGCTCAAGAGGAGTGAGGAACTGCCAGACAGACACGCCTTTCAGCATGGACTATTGGCATGATGGCTGAATGAGTGGGTCGCTGACATTGACTGATTGGCTGACTGGCTGACTAACTGGCTAACCGACTGGGTGACTAACTGACTGGCTGACTGGCTGACTAACTGGCTAACTGACTGACTGGGTGACTAACTGACTAACTGACTGGGTGACTGATGCACTCTTAGAAAAAAGGGTTCCAAAAAGGTTCTTCGGCTGTCCCCATAGGAGAACCTGTTTTGATTCCAGGTAGCTCTTTTTGGTTCCAGGTAGAACCCTTTTTGGTTCCAGGTACTTTTTGGTTCCAGGTAGAACCCTTCTACATGGAACCCAGAAGAGTTCTACCTGGAACCAAAAGGGTTCTACATGGAAAGAAAAATGGTTCTTCAAAGGGTTTTCCTATGGGGACAGCCGATTAACCCTTTTAGGTTCTAGACAGCACCTTTTTTTCTAAGAGTGTGATCCCTGGTCTAAAGTAGTGCACCATGCAGCCTCTGTGTTGCCATGAGTGAAGCTTCCCCCTCGGTTGATTTGACCAGCAGGGGGAGCCAACAGGTGTCTCTGACCGTGGTCAACCAGGTCAAAGAAATATTGAACTATATTAGATGATTGTGAAGTTGGGGGGGGTAGCCCCAACCAGGGACCCGAACCCTGGTCCAGCGAATGTCAAGCCTACACTCAATCAATCAATCAATCAATCAAATGTATTTATAAAGCCCTTTTTACATCAGCAGATGTCACAAAGTGCTATACAGAAACCCAGCCTAAAACCCCAAACAGCAAGCAATGCAGATGTAGAAGCACGGTGGCTAGGAAAAACTCCCTAGAAAGGCAGGAACCTAGGAAGAAACCTAGAGAGGAACCAGGCTCTGAGGGGTGGCCAGTCCTCTTCTGGCTGTGCCGGGTGGAGATTATAACAGTACATGGCCATTTAAGACCAGATTGTTCTTCAAGATGTTCAAACGTTCATAGATGACCAGCAGGGTCAAACAATAATCAGTGGTTGTAGAGGGTGCAACAGGTCAGTACCTCAGAAGTAAATGTCAGTTGGCTTTTCATAGCCGAGCATTCAGAGGTCGAGACAGCAGGTGCGGTAGAGAGAGAGAGAGAGTTGAAAACAGCAGGTCTGGGACAAGGTAGCACGTCCAGTGAACAGGTCAGGGTTCCATAGCCGCAGGCAGAACAGTTGAAACTGGAGCAGCAGCACGACCAGGTGGACTGGGGACAGCCAGGAGTCATCAGGCCAGGTAGTCCTGAGGCATGGTCCTAGGGCTCAGGTCCTCCGGGAGGGGAGGGACAGAGCGAGAACCAGAGGGAGCATACTTAAATTCCCACAGGACACCAGATAAGACAGGAGAATAACACCAGATATAACAGACTGACCCTAGCCCCCCGGCACATAGACTATTGCAGCATAGATACTGGAGGCTGAGACGGGGGGGGGGGTCGGGAGACACTGGGGCCCCGTCCGACGATACCCCCGGACAGGGCCAACCAGGCAGGATATAACCCCACCCACTTTGCCAAAGCACAGCCGCCACACCACTAGAGGGATATCAACAGACCACCAACTTACTACCCTGAGAAAAGGCTGAGTACAGCCCGCGAAGATCTCCTCCACCGCACAAGTCCGAGGGGGCGCAAAACCGGACAGGAAGCTAATGTCAGTGACTCAACCCACTCAAGTCGAGTGTAGCGTAAAAAAGCCAAGAACGAAGTGGCGCACCCCTCCTAGGGACGGCATGGAAGAGCACTAGTAAGCCAGTGACTCAGCCCCCGTAATAGGGTCAGAGGCAGAGAATCCCAGTGGAGAGAGGGGAGCCGGCCAGGCAGAGACAGCAAGAGACAGCAAGGGTGGTTTGTCGCTTCAGTGCCTTTCCGTTCACCTTTGCACCCCTGGGCCAGACTACACTCAATCATAGGACCTACTGAAGAGATGAGTCTTCAGTAATGACTTAAAGGTCGAGACAGAGTCTGCGTTTCTCACATGGATAAGCAGACCATTCCATAAAAATTGAGCTCTACAGGAGAAAGCCCTGCCTCCTGCTGTTTGCTTAGAAATTCTAGGGACAATAAGGAGGCCTGCGTCTTGTGACCGTAGCGTACGTGTAGGTATGTACGCAGGACCAAATTGGAGAGATACAGTGGCTTGCAAAAGTATTCACCCCCCTTGGCATTTTTCCTATTTTGTTGCCTTACAACCTGGAATTAAAATGGATTTTGGGGGGGGTTTGTATCATTTGATTTACACAACATGCCTACCACTTTGAAGATGCCAAATATTTTTTGGGGTGAAACAAACAAGAAATAAGACAAAAACACAGAGAACTTGAGCTGCATAACTATTCACCCCCCCAAAGTCAATCTTTGTAGAGCCACCTTTTGCAGCAATTACAGCTGCAAGTCTCTTGGGGTATGTCTCTATAAGTTTGGACACATCTATCCACTGGGATTTTTGCCCATTTATCAAGGCAAAACTGCTCCAGCTCCTTCAAGTTGGATGGGTTCCGCTGGTGTACAGCAATCTTTAAGTCTTTAAGTCATGCCATAGATTCTCAATTGGATTAAGGTCTGGGCTTTGACTAGGCCATTCCAAGACATTTAAATGTTTCCCCTTAAACCACTCAAGTGTTGCTTTAGCAGTATGCTTAGGGTCATTGTCCTGCTGGAAGGTGAACCTCCGTCCCAGTCTCAAATCTCTGGAAGACTGAAACAGGTTTCCCTCAAGAATTTCCCTGTATTTAGCGCCATCCATCATTCCTTCAATTCTGACCAGTTTCCCAGTCCCTGCCGATGAAAACATCCCCACAGCATGATGCTGCCACCACCATGCTTCACTGTGGGGATGGTGTTCTCGGGGTGATGAGAGGTGTTGGGTTTGCGCCAGACATAGCGTTTTCCTTGATGGCCAAAAAGCTCAATTTTAGCCTCATCTGACCAGAGTACCTTCTTCCATATGTTTGGGGAGTCTCCCACATGGCTTTTGGCGAACACCAAACGTGTTTGCTTATTTTTTTCTTAAAGCAATGGCTTTATTCTGACCACTCTTCTGTAAAGCCCAGCTCTGTGGAGTGTACGGCTTAAAGTGGTCCTATGGACATACTCCAATCTCCGCTGTGGAGCTTTGCAGCTCCTTCAGGGTTATCTTTGTTCTCTTTGTTGCCTCTCTGATTAATGCCCTCCTTGGCAGGTTTGTTGTGGTGCCATATTCTTTCCATTTTTAATAATGGATTTAATGGTGCTCCATGGGATGTTCAAAGTTTCTGATATTTCTTTATAACCCAACCCTGATCTGTACTTCTCCACAACCTTGTCCCTGACCTGTTTGGAGAGCTTCTTGGTCTTCATGGTGTCGCTTGCTTGGTGGTGCCCCTTGCTTAGTGGTGTTGCAGACTCTGGGGCCTTTCAGAACAGATGTATATATACTGAGATCATGTGACAGATCATGTGACACTTAGATTGCACACAGGTGGACTTTATTTAACTAATTTTGTGACTTCTGAAGGTAATTTGGTTGCACCAGATCATATTTAGGGGCTTCATAGCAAAGGGGGTGAATACATATGCACAAACCACTTTTCCGTCATTTATTTTTTAGAATTTTTTGAAACAAGTAATTTTTTTCATTTCACTTCACCAATTTGGACTATTTTGTGTATGTCCATTACATGAAATCCAAATAAAAATCCATTTAAATTACAGGTTGTAATGCAACAAAATAGGAAAAAAGGGGGATGAATACTTTAGCAAGACACTGTAGGTAGGAGCAAGTCCATGTAATGTTTGTAGGTTAGCAGTAAAACCTTGAAATCAGCCCTAGCCTTAACAGGAAGCCAGTGTAGAGAGGCTAGCACTGGAGGAATATGATAAACATTTTGGGGTTCTAGTCCAGATTCTAGCAGCCGTGTTTAGCACTAACTGAAGTTTATTTAGTGCTTTATCCGGGTAGCTGGAGAGTAGAGCATTGCAGTAGTCTAATCTACAAGTGACAAAAGCATGGATGAGCTTTTCTGCATCATTTTTGTACAAAAAGTGTCTGATTTTTGCGATGTTACGAAGATGGAAAAAAGCTGTCCTTGAAATATTCTTGATATGTTCGTCAAAAGAGAGATCAGGGTCCAGAGTAACGCCGAGGTCCTTCACAGTTTTGTTTTTGAGACGACTGTACAACCACCAAGATGAATTGTCAGATCCTACAGCAGATCTCTTTGTTTCTTGGGACCTAGAACTAGCATCTCTGTTTTGTCCGAGTTTAAAAGTAAAACATTTGCCGCCATCCACTTCCTTATGTCTGAAACACAGGCTTCCAGGGAAGGCAGTTTTGGGGCTTCACCATATTTCATCGAAATGTAGAGCTGTGTGTCGTCCGCATAGCAGTGAAAGTTTACATTGTGTTTCCGAATGACATCACCAAGAGGTAGAATATATAGTGAAAACAATAGTGGTCCTAAAACGGAACCTTGAGGAACGCCGAAACCTACCATTGATTTGTCAGAGGACAAACCATCCACAGAGACGAACTGATATCTTTCCGACAGATTCTAAACCCCAAGAACTTCAAATCAATGGGCCAAATTTTATTGGCCACATGCGCCGAATACAACAGGTGCAGACATGTACAGTGAAATGCTTACTTACTAGCCCTGTAACCAACAGTGCATTTATTTTTAACAAAAAAGTAAAAATAAGGCAGTACAAAAAAAGTGTTGAGAAAAAAAGAGCAGAGTGGTAAAATAACTGTAGGGAGGCTATATATACAGGGGGGTACCGGGGCAAAGTCAATGTGCTAGTTGAGGTAGTTGAAGTAATACAGTGGGGAAAAAAAAGTATTTAGTCACCACCAATTGTGCAAGTTCTCCCACTTAAAAAGATGAGAGCGGCCTGTAATTGGTCATAGGTACACGTCAACTATGACTAAGACAAAATGAGATTTTTTTCCCAGAAAATCACATTGTAGGACTTTTTATGAATTTATTTGCAAATTATGGTGGAAAATAAGTATTTGGTCAATAACAAAAGTTTCTCAAAACTTTGTTATATACCCTTTGGTGGCAATGACACAGGACAAACGTCCTGGCACCAAGTCTTCACAGGTTTCTGACACCTGCTGGTATTTTGGCCCATTCCTCCATGATCAGATCTACCTCTAGAGCAGTGTCGGTTTTGGTTAATGATGGGGCAACACAGACTTTCAACTCCCTCCAATTAGGGATTCTATCCTGAGATCTGGAGACTGGCTAGGCCACTCCAGGACCTTGAAATGCTTCTTACGAAGCCACTCCTTTGTTGCCCGGGCGGTGTGTTTGGGATCATTCTCATGCTGAAAGATTTAGCCATGTTTCATCTTCAATGCCCTTGCTGATGGAAGGAGGTTTTCACTCAAAATCTCACGATACATGGCCCCATTCATTCTTTCCTTTACACGATCAGTCGTCCTGGTCCCTTTCAGAAAAACTCAGCCCCAAAGCATCTCCTTTCCACCCCCATGCTTCACAGTAGGTATGGTCTTCTTTGGATGCAACTCAGCATTCTTTGTCCTCCAAACACGACAGTTAAGTTTTTACCAAAAAGTTATATTTTGGTTTCATCTCAGCATATGACATTCTCCCAATCCTCTTCTAGATCATCCAAATGCACTCTAGCAAACTTCAGACGGGCCTGGACATGTACTGGCTTAAGCAGGGGGGACACGTCTGGCACTGCAGGATTTATTGTCCCTGGCGGCCTCTCACACAGTTACTGATGCTAGGCTTTGTTACTTTGGTCCCAGCTCTGCTGCAGGTCATTCACTAGGTCCCCCCGTGTGGTTCTGGGATTTTTGCTCACCGTTCTTGTGATCATTTTGAACCCCACGGGGTGAGATCTTGCGTGGAGCCCCAGATCGAGGGAGATTATCAGTGGACTTGTATGTCTTCCATTTCCTAATAATTGCTCCCACAGTTGATTTCTTCAAACCAAGCTGCTTACTATTGCAGATTCAGTCTTCCCAGCCTGGTCCAGGTCTACAATTTTGTTTCTGGTGTCATTTGACAGCTCTTTGGTCTTGGCCATAGTGGAGTTTGGAGTGTGACTGTTTGAGGTTGTGGACAGGTGTCTTTTATACTGATAACAAGTTCAAACAGGTGCATTAATACAGGTAATGCCTGGAGGACAGAGGAGCCTCTTAAATTCAGTTACAGGTCTGTGAGAGCCAGAAATCTTGCTTGTTTGTAGGTGACCAAATACTTATTTTCCACCATAATTTGCAAATAAATTCCTAAAAAATGCTACAATGTGATTTTCTGGAGAAAAAAAATCTCAATTTGTCTGTCATAGTTGATGTGTACCTATGATGAAAATTACAGGCATCACACTCGTCTTTTTAAGTGGGAGAACTTGCACAATTGGTTACTGACTAAATACATTTTTTCCCCACTGTATGTACATGTGGGTAGAGTTAAAGTGACTATGCATAAATAATTAACAGAGTAGCAGCAGCGTAAAAGGATGGGGTGGGGGGCTTGGCACTCCGGTACTGCTTGCCGTGCGGTAGCAGAGAGAACAGTCTATGACTAGGGTGGCTGGAGTCTTTGACAATTTTGAGGGCCTTCCGCTGACACCGCCTCCCTATAGAGGTCCTGGATGGCAGGAAGCTGGCATCCCAGTGATGTACTGGGCCGTACGCACTACCCTCTGTCAGTGCCTTGCGGTCGGACACAGTCGCAGTTGCCATCCCAGGCGGTGATGAAACCAGTCAGGATGCATCTCACAGGTGCAGCTGTAGAATCCCTTGAGGATCTGATTCCCATGACCAAATCTTTTCAGTCTCCTGAGGGGGAATAGGCTTTGATCATGCCCTCTTCACGACTGTGTCACACAGTCGGACCATGATAGTTCATTGGTGATGTGGACACCAAGGAACTTGAAGCTCTCAACCTGTTCCACTACAGCCCCGTCGTCGATGAGAATGGGGGCGTGCTCAGTCCTCTTTTTTTTCCTGTAGTCACAATCATCTCCTTTCCCTTGGTCACGTTGAGGGAGAGGTTGTTATCCTGGCACCACACGGCCAGGTCTCTGACCTCCTCCCTATAGGCTGTCTCATTCGTTGTCGGTGATCAGGCCTACCAGTTGCAGTCTCGGCAAACTAATGATGGTGCTGGACTCTTTCCTGCATAGACCAATTAGGGATTCTAATCTCTCCAAAATAATGTGGTGATCGATGTTGTCAAAAGCAGCACTCAGGTCTAGGAGTACGAGTTATGGCAGCCTTGGTCTGACGCCATTAAAAGGTAATTTACACCTTCACGAGTGCAGTCTCAGTGCTATGATGGGGTCTAAAACCTCTCCTCTCCTCTCCTCTCCTCTCCTCTCCTCTCCTCTCCTCTCCTCTCCTCTCCTCCTCTCCTCTCCTTCCTCTCCTCTCCTCTCCTCATTTGGGATGCAGGTGGAGTCCCTCAGCAATTACATTTTACATTTTAGTCATTTAGCAGACGCTCTTATCCAGAGTGACTTACAGTTAGTGAGTGCATACATTTTTCATACTGGCCCCCCGTGGGAATTACTGCTCCTCTCACAAATCCTCTCACACAGTCGCAGCCTGGGCTCCCTAGATAATGCTGAATTCAGTTACTGCATCTCACAGTCGCAGCCTGGCCTCCCTAGATAATGCTGAATTCAGTTACTGCATCACACAGTCGCAGCCTGGGCTCCCTAGATAATGCTGAATTCAGTTACTGCATCACACAGTCGCAGCCTGGGCTCCCTAGATAATGCTGAATTCAGTTACTGCATTACACAGTCGCAGCCTGGGCTCCCTAGATAATGCTGAATTCAGTTACTGCATCACACAGTCGCAGCCTGGGCTCCCTAGATAATGCTGAATTCAGTTACTGCATCACACAGTCGCAGCCTGGGCTCCCTAGATAATGCTGAATTCAGTTACTGCATCACACAGTCGCAGCCTGCGGGCTCCCTAGATAATGCTGAATTCAGTTACTGCATCACACAGCATTACAGACAAGCCTTTTTATGGTTATTTTCTGCCTCAGAAAGCATGCAGGCACAAACACACACACACACACACACACACACACACACACACACACACACACACACACACACATACACACACTGATATTGTTTGCACACACACACATATACACACACTGATCAGAATGCCGTGAATCAGAAGGTTGTGATTGTGATTGTGTAATTTCTAGTTGAATGAACATATGAGACCAGTTGCGCAAACACATCATTTTAAATTGACTGAATTTTTGCCTAAGCTTTCTCAAGTTGGAGCTAAGTTTGGGCCAACTAAAAATGTTAAGTTCAGCTAACACTTTCACCGAAAAGTTGAGTAAACAAAAAAAGTCTGTGGAACCAGTTACTGACCCAAGCCTCTGCATGCGGGTATGTAAGGTATCTTGTCCCCAGACCAGTCTACCTGCAGGTGTGTCTCCTGTAAATGCTGATAATCTCATAAAGAGCTACCTGTTATTGAAAACTCTCCCGCCTCAGATGAGGTGATGAGGTTAGAGGTGGGGTTTAGAGGTGGGGTTTAGAGGTGGGGTTTAGAGGTGGGGTTTAGAGGTGGGGTTTAGAGGTGGGGTTTAGAGGTGGGGTTTAGAGGTGGAGTTTAGAGGTGGGGTTTAGAGCTGGGGTTTAGAGGTGGGGTTAGAGGTAAGTTTAGAGGTGGGGTTTAGAGGTGGGGTTTAGAGGTGGGGTTTAGAGGTGGGGTTTAGAGGTGGAGTAGAGGTGGGTTTTAGAGCTGGGGTTTAAGTCTGAGGGTTAGAGTGGGCTGAGGTGGAGTTTAGAGGGGGGTTTAGAGGTGGGTTTAGAGGTGGGGTTTAGAGCTGGAGTTTAGAGGTGGGGTTTAGAGGTGGGGTTTAGAGGTGGGGTTTAGAGCTGGAGTTTAGAGGTGGGGTTTAGAGGTGGGGTTTAGAGGTGGGGTTTAGAGGTGGAGTTTAGAGGTGGGGTTTAGAGGTGGGGTTTAGAGGTGGGGTTTAGAGCTGGGGTTTAGAGGTGGGGTTTAGAGGTGGGGTTTAGAGGTGGGGTTTGGGGTTTAGAGGTGGGGTTTGGGGTTTAGAGGTGGGTTTAGAGGTGGGGTTTAGAGGTGGGGTTTAGAGGTGGGTTTAGAGGTTTAGAGGGGGTTTAGAGGTGGGGTTTAGAGGTGGGGTTTAGAGGTGGGGTTTAGAGGTGGGGTTTAGAGGTGGGGTTTAGAGCTGGGGTTTAGAGCTGGGGTTTAGAGGTGGGGTTTAGAGGTGGGGTTTAGAGGTGGGGTTTAGAGGTGGGGTTTAGAGGTGGGGTTTAGAGGTGGGGTTTAGAGGTGGGGTTTAGAGGTGGGGTTTAGAGCTGGGGTTTAGAGGTGGGGTTCCTTGCTCTGCTCTGTGTCTGACTACCTGTTCATAGGGCTCTGGTCAAAAGTAGTGCACCATGTAGGGAATAGGGTGCAATTTGGGACGTACCCCCTGTCTCTGCCCTGTGTCTGACTCCCCCTCAGCCAGCCCCAGGCTGTCACCCACCTTCTCCCCTGTCAGGGCTCAGAGGACCGCAATATATCTCTATTTGCACATCATCTTCTGCACATCTATCACTCCAGTGTCAATACTAAATTGTAATTATTTTGCACTATGGCCTATTTATTGCCTTACCTCCATAACTTACTACATTTGTACACACTGTATATATATTTTCTATTGTGTTATTGACTGTACGTTGTGTTTACCCCATATGTAACTCTGTGTTGTTGTTGTTTTTATCGCACTGCTTTGCTTTATAAATGAGAACTTGTTCTCAACTGGCCTACCTGGTTAAATAAAGGTTAAATAAAAAATAAAAAGAATGAAACAAATCAAATAACAATTGATTTAAAGTGCATTTCAACAAAAAAAGTGCATTTAAGCCCCAATCCACTTTAGAGAAAAATATAGTAGAATGTGATTCAGACAGGCGGTGGAGCTCCTGTTCTATTTCCTCTCAGCTTGTGGCCCAAATGGCACCCTAATCCCTATATAGTGCACCACTCTGGTCTAAAGTAGTGCACTATAAAGGGAATAGGGTGCCATTTGGGACGCAAGACCAAGACTCAATCATACAGTAGTTTCCTGGGTCCAGACAGGCAGAAACGTTAAAGTGGATGAAGCAGAGAAATCCTGTCTGCAGCCTCTCTCAAAGGTCAGACAGGATTCTCTCCTGTCTGCAGCCTCTCTCAAAGGTCAGACAGTATTCTCTCCTGTCTGCAGCCTCTCTCAAAGGTCAGACAGGATTCTCTCCTGTCTCCTCAGTTCACCCTGGAGCACAGCGTGCAGACGAAGGAACACACGGCCACTAGGCTAGGCTACCCGAATTAATTCACTTTATCATATGTCAATATTATTTCATGGTTGGACTTCAGAGAGAGAGAGATTCTTGTTCATTTGTATGCAAATTGCTAGTGTTAGTTTCAACAGCACAGTATTTGATACATTTACATTATTTAGCAGATGCTCTTATCCAGAGCGACTTACAAATTACATTCACAAGGAGCATTTATTTGCAAATGACTTCAGAAGAATAGGGTTGAGACACTGAATATGGTGACAGAATACTCATCATTATTAAATCAAGCATAGCCTTCAGATTCATTTGTCTATTCATAAGATGTTCATCTGGGCTTGATCAAATTGATGGTTACACTGAGTGGACAAAACATTAGGAACACCTTCCTACTGTTGAGTTACATCCCCTTCTGCCTTCAGAACAGCCTCCATTAACTGGGACATGGACTACAAGGTGTCCAAAGCGTTCCACAAGGATGCTGGCCCATGTTGACTCCAATGCTTCCCACAGGGATGCTGGCCCATGTTGACTCCAATGCTTCCCACAGGGATGCTGGCCCATGCTCCCACAGGGACTGGCCATGTTGACTCCAATGCTTCCCACATGCTGGCCCAGTTGTGCTTCCCACAGTTGTGTCAAGTTGGTTGGATGTCCTTTGGGTGGTGGACCATTCTTGATACACATGGGAAACTGTTGAGCGTGAAAAACCCAGCAGCGTTGCAGTTCTTGAGACACTCAAACCGGTGCACCTGGCACCTACTACCATACCCCTTTCAAAGTCACTTAAATATTTTGTCTTGCCCATTCACCCTCTGAATGGCACACATACACAATCCATGTCTCAAGGCTTAAAAATCGTTATTTAATCTGTCTCCTCCCCTTCATCTACACTGATTGAAGTGGATTTAACAGGTGACATCAATAATGGATCATAGCTTTCACCTGGATTCACCTGGCCAGTCTACTATATCATGCAAAGAGCATGTGTTCCTAATATTCTGTCCACTCAGTGTTTATCTAGGTAAACTCCAGAGAGATGGTGTTCCAAAAAAGGTCCAGTTGCCAGGACCACAAATACAAATTCCATCTAGACACCGTTGCCCTAGAGCACACAAAAAACTATACATACCTCGGCCTAAACATCAGCGCCACAGGTGCATGCAGAGCAGAATTAGGCCAATACCCGCTAATTATCAAAATCCAGAAAAGAGCCGTTAAATTCTATAACCACTTAAAAGGAAGCGATTCCCAAACCTTCCATAACAAAGCCATCACCTACAGAGAGATGAACTTGGAGAAGAGTCCCCTAAGTAAGCTGGTCCTGGGGCTCTGTTCACAAACACAAACAGACCCCACACAGCCCCAGGACAACAACAACAACACAATTAGACCCAACCAAATCAATAGAAAACAAAAAGAGAATTACTTGACACATTGGAAAGAACAAACAAAAAAACAGAGCAAACTAGAATGCTATTTGGCCCTAAACAGAGAGTACACAGTGGCAGAATACCTGACCACTGTGACTGACCCAAACTTAAGGAAAGCTTTGACTATGTACAGACTCAGTGATCATAGCCTTGCTATTGAGAAAGGCCGCCGTAGGCAGACCTGGCTCTCAAGAGAAGACAGGCTATGTGCACACTGCCCACAAAATGAGGTGGAAACTGAGCTGCACTTCCTAACCTCCTGCCAAATGTATGACCATATTAGAGACACATATTTCCCTCAGATTACAGCGATCCACAAAGAATTCGAAAACAAATCCAATTTTGATAAACTCCCTTATCTACTGGGTGAAAAACCACAGTGTGCCATCACAGCTGCAAGATTTGTGACCTGTTGCCACAAGAAAAGGGCAACCAGTGAAGAACAAACACCATTGTAAATACAACCCAAATTTATGTTGATTTATTTTCCCATTTGTACTTTAACTCTTTGCATATTGTTACAACACTGTATATAGACATAATATGACATTTGAAATGTCTTTATTCTTTTGAAACTTCTGAGTGTAATGTTTACTGTTAATATTTATTGTATATTTCACTTTTGTTTACTATCTACTTCACTTGCTTTGGCAATGTTAACACACGTTTCCCATGCCAATAAAGCCCTTAAATTGAAAATTGAAATTGAATTGAATTGAATTGGTGGGGGTTAGGTTACACACAGAGAGCACTCTCCAGTATAATAGATCCACACAGACACAGATATGCTAGGGCTTGTGCTGACGCCACAAAGAAATGTTGCTGTATCCTAAACCATACACTTCCATATAGTAAATAGACATTCGTGCATTTTTGTGTAGTATTATTTATCGTCAGAATAATTTGTTAGAGAATACTACGGATCTAGGTCCTTTATCGAATAACTATGGGCCAGCAGCCACCGCTAAGCGCGCAGTCAGAGGAACGGGACTAGCGTTCCGGCTGCCGCGACGCGCTGCTTCAATTTCCCCGAAGATGGCGGCGAGCGGACGTGTTCAGCCACTCTCACTGTTGATGTCCGTGTCATTCTGTCTGTGTACCGTTCAAGGATTGAAAGCATCTAGCAACAACGGCAATGGAAACGGACTCGGTAATCAGCCAGCAAACCCTCCGGCTCCCGTTAATATTATCGGAGCGCCCGGTCCAGTCAATAACGTCCCAGTTGCTGCTGTTGCAGCCATGACGCAGCCTCGGAGGGCTACCGGGTGGAAGCTGGCGGAAGAGCAGGCCTGCCGGGACGACTTGACCCGGCTTTGTCCCAAACACACCTGGAGCAACAATTTAGCGGTGTTGGAGTGCTTACAGGACAGAAAGCAGGTAAAACGGGGTCTGGGGGGTGGCGACGTGTTTTGTTCCTGGGTGTGCCTGCCTGCAGTCATGGAAGAATGGGAATACAGGATTGTTTGTGTGTGTTTGTGTGTAATGCCTGTCCGATGTCAATGCGACAACAGTCAGGTAGGTAGGCACATCTGGAGAGCGTGTGTGTTCATTCCACATAGTCGGTGATGCTTTTCTTCTCCTCCTAGTGAACTTGGCTCCAGATTCTCTAGAATGACAGCTAGCTAGTTAGTGCATTTTGTGCTTAACTTAGACTGTTTTTTCCAATGTAAAGCAAAGAGTACCGTTTTTTTCAGCGACAAATGATTGAACAAGTTGTGTGCACCACCGCTGTAGAAGCCTGATGTATGCTCCGTGATGTCCACTGGATATCATCAGAGACTGTTCCAGAAGGAAACCATCAATGGAGTGGAGGTTTATTTATAGTACTTAGTCAATGAATGGCATTGTATTACTCAAACTAGTCTCAAATACCGACAAACACATCAACAATGCAGTAGTCTGGCTAATAAGGTAATGAATGAAGTAGGACAGTCTTAGAAGTCTCGTTACAAAGCATATTGGCTATTCCACTGTTACGGAATTAACGCTGAAACTCAGATTTTTCACTTTAAAATGTATGCCAAACGAAAACATTTTTTAAATTTGTTTAAAATAAAACGTTTAACACACCATATCTCTATGCACAAGGACAGTACTTACACTAAAACACATTTCGCCTACTTGAAGAACAGTGAAGATGGACTTGTTTAGTAGTTTCTGAATGGCAAAGACAGACTCAAGAAAGGGCACATCAAAGCGCCCCCAATGCAAATCTCCCTTGGCTTCAGTCATGGCCGCTGGCATTTCTTTAATGACCAAAGGCAAAATACGTAGGAAGTGCAGTTCTCTTTTTAACAATTTACACAGGAAATTTGACAAACACATTGACTTGAAGAACAGTGTAACAGAATGATGGTTTATGCGGTCATTCTGTAGTCAGTACAGCGAGGTAAGCTCAGCTAGCTTGGCCATGGAGAGAACAAGGTTTTGAAGTTGAGGACTTCTCCCCTCCGGACTGACCCAGTTGAGGACTTCTCCCCTCTGGACTGACCCAGTTGAGGACTTCTCCCCTCCGGACTGACCCAGTTGAGGACTTCTCCCCTCCGGACTGACCCAGTTGAGGACTTCTCCCCTCCGGACTGACCCAGTTGAGGACTTCTCCCCTCCGGACTGCCTCGCCATCTCCCCTCCGGACTGCCTCGCCATCTCAACATGGTCAGCTAATTCAGGTCTATGTGGAGGCTAAAGGCTGCGCTGACCTTTGTGTTAAGCCAAGCTGACAGCATCTAGTTGATATTTCTCTGTCAGATTTAGTTCTGGAAAAATAGCAAGAGCCAGTGTCCGGAATGTTTTTCATAAGACACTCGTTCCACAAAGCCTTAGGAAAATACCTTGCATCTTAAGTTTCAACGCATCATGTAAATACATGTTATCATGGAAACGATCTCACTACAGCGAGTTGAATGCCTAGTCTTCAGCCCGCTCGGCTGTAAAACACGATGATATTACTGGCTAGTTTTGTCTGGTCTCTCCTTATGTCTGTTGTTAGGGCTTTCCCATGAGACAGATCCCAGAACTAATATCCCTACGGGTGTAGGCTACAGGGCTTTCCCCAGGAGACAGATCCCAGAACTACGGTAATATCCCTACGGGTGTAGGCTATAGGGCTTTCCCCAGGAGACAGATCCCAGAACTAATATCCCTACGGGTGTAGGCTATAGGGCTTTCCCCAGGAGACAGATCCCAGAACTAATATCCCTACGGGTGTAGGCTATAGGGCTTTCCCCAGGAGACAGATCCCAGAACTAATATCCCTACGGGTGTAGGCTACAGGGCTTTCCCAGGAGACAGATCCCAGAACTAATATCCCTACGGGTGTAGGCTACAGGGCTTTCCCATGAGACAGATCCCAGAACTAATATCCCTACGGGTGTAGGCTACAGGGCTTTCCCCAGGAGACAGATCCCAGAACTACGGTAATATCCCTACGGGTGTAGGCTACAGGGCTTTCCCCAGGAGACATATCCCAGAACTAATATCCCTACGGGTGTAGGCTATAGGGCTTTCCCCAGGAGACAGATCCCAGAACTAATATCCCTACGGGTGTAGGCTATAGGGCTTTCCCCAGGAGACAGATCCCAGAACTAATATCCCTACGGGTGTAGGCTATAGGGCTTTCCCCAGGAGACAGATCCCAGAACTAATATCCCTACGGGTGTAGGCTATAGGGCTTTCCCCAGGAGACAGATCCCAGAACTAATATCCCTACGGGTGTAGGCTACAGGGCTTTCCCAGGAGACAGATCCCAGAACTAATATCCCTACGGGTGTAGGCTACAGGGCTTTCCCAGGAGACAGATCCCAGAACTAATATCCCTACGGGTGTAGGCTACAGGGCTTTCCCAGGAGACCTATCCCAGAACTAATATCCCTACGGGTGTAGGCTACAGGGCTTTCCCCAGGAGACAGATCCCAGAACTAATATCCCTACGGGTGTAGGCTACAGGGCTTACTCAGGAGACAGGTCCCAGAACTAATATCCCTACGGGTGTAGGCTACAGGGCTTTCCCAGGAGACAGATCCCAGAACTAATATCCCTATGGGTGTAGGCTACAGGGCTTTCCCAGGAGACAGATCCCAGAACTAATATCCCTACGGGTGTAGGCTACAGGGCTTTCCCAGGAGACAGATCCCAGAACTAATATCCCTACGGGTGTAGGCTATAGGGCTTTCCCAGGAGACAGATCCCAGAACTAATATCCCTACGGGTGTAGGCTATAGGGCTTTCCCCAGGAGACAGATCCCAGAACTAATATCCCTACGGGTGTAGGCTATAGGGCTTTCCCCAGGAGACAGATCCCAGAACTAATATCCCCATGGGTGTAGGCTATAGGGCTTTCCCCAGGAGACAGATCCCAGAACTAATATCCCTACGGGTGTAGGCTATAGGGCTTTCCCCAGGAGACAGATCCCAGAACTAATATCCCTACGGGTGTAGGCTATAGGGCTTTCCCCAGGAGACAGATCCCAGAACTAATATCCCTACGGGTGTAGGCTACAGGGCTTTCCCAGGAGACAGATCCCAGAACTAATATCCCTACGGGTGTAGGCTACAGGGCTTTCCCAGGAGACAGATCCCAGAACTAATATCCCTACGGGTGTAGGCTACAGGGCTTTCCCAGGAGACAGATCCCAGAACTAATATCCCTACGGGTGTAGGCTACAGGGCTTTCCCAGGAGACCTATCCCAGAACTAATATCCCTACGGGTGTAGGCTACAGGGCTTTCCCCAGGAGACAGATCCCAGAACTAATATCCCTACGGGTGTAGGCTACAGGGCTTTCCCAGGAGACAGATCCCAGAACTAATATCCCTACGGGTGTAGGCTACAGGGCTTTCCCAGGAGACAGATCCCAGAACTAATATCCCTACGGGTGTAGGCTACAGGGCTTTCCCAGGAGACAGATCCCAGAACTAATATCCCTACGGGTGTAGGCTACAGGGCTTTCCCAGGAGACCTATCCCAGAACTAATATCCCTACGGGTGTAGGCTACAGGGCTTTCCCAGGAGACAGATCCCAGAACTAATATCCCTACGGGTGTAGGCTACAGGGCTTTCCCAGGAGACAGATCCCAGAACTAATATCCCTACGGGGTGTAGGCTACAGGGCTTTCCCAGGAGACCTATCCCCAGAACTAATATCCCTACGGGTGTAGGCTACAGGGCTTTCCCCAGGAGACAGATCCCAGAACTAATATCCCTACGGGTGTAGGCTACAGGGCTTTCCCAGGAGACAGATCCCAGAACTAATATCCCTACGGGTGTAGGCTACAGGGCTTTCCCAGGAGACAGATCCCAGAACTAATATCCCTACGGGTGTAGGCTACAGGGCTTTCCCAGGAGACAGATCCCAGAACTAATATCCCTACGGGTGTAGGCTACAGGGCTTTCCCAGGAGACAGATCCCAGAACTAATATCCCTACGGGTGTAGGCTACAGGGCTTTCCCAGGAGACAGATCCCAGAACTAATATCCCTACGGGTGTAGGCTACAGGGCTTTCCCAGGAGACCTATCCCAGAACTAATATCCCTACTGGTGTAGGCTACAGGGCTTTCCCCAGGAGACAGATCCCAGAACTAATATCCCTATGGGTGCAGGCTACATGTGGACATTGCTCAGCTTCAGTGTAGATATACCAACTGAAAATCAACAGATGTGTTACAAAGACAAAACACTTTGTGCTGTAAATATCATACTGATGTTCTTCTAACGAAGTATGCCTACACTTTACCCAACACTTTACCCAACACTTTACCCAACACATCAACAGTGTGTAGAGTAAAACCTCAGCTGTCTAACCAGAACTACAATGGCGTTTCTATTTCTAGGGTCTGTCTGTCTAACCCACTGACATGCACAGCTCTCTGGCTGAGGTTCTGTCTGTTTAACACACTGACATGCACAGCTCTCTGGCTGAGGTTCTGTCTGTCTAACACACTGACATGCACAGCTCTCTGGCTGAGGTTCTGTCTGTCTAACACACTGACATGCACAGCTCTCTGGCTGAGGTTCTGTTTAACACACTGACATGCACAGCTCTCTGGCTGAGGTTCTGTCTGTTTAACACACTGACATGCACAGCTCTCTGGCTGAGGTTCTGTCTGTCTAACACACTGACATGCACAGCTCTCTGGCTGAGGTTCTGTCTGTCTAACCCACTGACATGCACAGCTCTCTGGCTGAGGTTCTGTCTAACACACTGACATGCACAGCTCTCTGGCTGAGGTTCTGTCTGTCTAACACACTGACATGCACAGCTCTCTGGCTGAGGTTCTGTCTAACACACTGACATGCACAGCTCTCTGGCTGAGGTTCTGTCTGTTTAACACACTGACATGCACAGCTCTCTGGCTGAGGTTCTGTCTGTCTAACCCACTGACATGCACAGCTCTCTGGCTGAGGTTCTGTCTGTCTAACACACTGACATGCACAGCTCTCTGGCTGAGGTTCTGTTTAACCCACTGACATGCACAGCTCTCTGGCTGAGGTTCTGTTTAACACACTGACATGCACAGCTCTCTGGCTGAGGTTCTGTCTAACCCACTGACATGCACAGCTCTCTGGCTGAGGTTCTGTCTGTTTAACACACTGACATGCACAGCTCTCTGGCTGAGGTTCTGTCTGTCTAACCCACTGACATGCACAGCTCTCTGGCTGAGGTTCTGTCTGTTTAACACACTGACATGCACAGCTCTCTGGCTGAGGTTCTGTCTGTCTAACCCACTGACATGCACAGCTCTCTGGCTGAGGTTCTGTTTAACACACTGACATGCACAGCTCTCTGGCTGAGGTTCTGTCTGTTTAACACACTGACATGCACAGCTCTCTGGCTGAGGTTCTGTCTGTCTAACCCACTGACATGCACAGCTCTCTGGCTGAGGTTCTGTCTGTCTAACACACTGACATGCACAGCTCTCTGGCTGAGGTTCTGTCTAACACACTGACATGCACAGCTCTCTGGCTGAGGTTCTGTTTAACACACTGACATGCACAGCTCTCTGGCTGAGGTTCTGTCTGTTTAACACACTGACATGCACAGCTCTCTGGCTGAGGTTCTGTCTGTCTAACCCACTGACATGCACAGCTCTCTGGCTGAGGTTCTGTCTGTTTAACACACTGACATGCACAGCTCTCTGGCTGAGGTTCTGTCTGTCTAACCCACTGACATGCACAGCTCTCTGGCTGAGGTTCTGTCTGTCTAACACACTGACATGCACAGCTCTCTGGCTGAGGTTCTGTCTAACACACTGACATGCACAGCTCTCTGGCTGAGGTTCTGTTTAACACACTGACATGCACAGCTCTCTGGCTGAGGTTCTGTTTAACACACTGACATGCACAGCTCTCTGGCTGAGGTTCTGTTTAACACACTGACATGCACAGCTCTCTGGCTGAGGTTCTGTCTAACACACTGACATGCACAGCTCTCTGGCTGAGGTTCTGTCTAACCCACTGACATGCACAGCTCTCTGGCTGAGGTTCTGTCTGTCTAACACACTGACATGTACAGCTCTCTGGCTGAGGTTCTGTCTAACCCACTGACATGCACAGCTCTCTGGCTGAGGTTCTGTCTGTTTAACACACTGACATGCACAGCTCTCTGGCTGAGGTTCTGTTTAACACACTGACATGCACAGCTCTCTGGCTGAGGTTCTGTTTAACACACTGACATGCACAGCTCTCTGGCTGAGGTTCTGTTTAACACACTGACATGCACAGCTCTCTGGCTGAGGTTCTGTCTGTCTAACACACTGACATGCACAGCTCTCTGGCTGAGGTTCTGTTTTAACACACTGACATGCACAGCTCTCTGGCTGAGGTTCTGTTTAACACACTGACATGCACAGCTCTCTGGCTGAGGTTCTGTCTGTCTAAACACACTGACATGCACAGCTCTCTGGCTGAGGTTCTGTCTGTCTAACCCACTGACATGCACAGCTCTCTGGCTGAGGTTCTGTCTAACACACTGACATGCACAGCTCTCTGGCTGAGGTTCTGTCTAACCCACTGACATGCACAGCTCTCTGGCTGAGGTTCTGTCTAACCCACTGACATGCACAGCTCTCTGGCTGAGGTTCTGTCTGTCTAACCCACTGACATGCACAGCTCTCTGGCTGAGGTTCTGTCTGTCTAACACACTGACATGCACAGCTCTCTGGCTGAGGTTCTGTCTGTTTAACACACTGACATGCACAGCTCTCTGGCTGAGGTTCTGTCTGTCTAACCCACTGACATGCACAGCTCTCTGGCTGAGGTTCTGTCTGTTTAACACACTGACATGCACAGCTCTCTGGCTGAGGTTCTGTCTGTCTAACACACTGACATGCACAGCTCTCTGGCTGAGGTTCTGTCTGTCTAACCCACTGACATGCACAGCTCTCTGGCTGAGGTTCTGTCTCCAAGTCTCCAGTAGGTGATGAAGTCCTATGTAGAATAAAGCATCCTTCACATAGGGCGGCGCACCATTGGCCCAGCGTCGTCCGGGTTTGGCCCAGCGTCGTCCGGGTTTGGCCCAGCGTCGTCCGGGTTTGGCCCAGCGTCGTCCGGGTTTGGCCGGTGTAGGCCGTCATTGGAAATAAGAATTTGTTCTTAACTGACTTGCCTAGTTCAATAAAGGTAAAATAAAAAAGAATACTGTGTACACACACACCGAGCACTGATTTACATTATCAATAGTTAGCCTGGTGGAACACATCTGACCGCAACCAACCAATCTGATCGCTGCATTCACAATTCTATTTCACTTCAGATATCATAAAATGTGAAATGAAATAGAATTATGATCAGGCTGGTTCCCCCAGGCTAGGTTATATCCTGGACATTATATGGTAACACAGTGATCAGGCTGGTTCCACCAGGCTAGGTTATATCCTGGACATTATATGGTAACTCAGTGATCAGGCTGGTTCCACCAGGCTAGGTTATATCCTGGACATTATATGGTAACACAGTGATCAGGCTGGTTCCCCCAGGCTAGGTTATATCCTGGACATTATATGGTAACACAGTGATCAGGCTGGTTCCACCAGGCTAGGTTATATCCTGGACATTATATGGTAACACAGTGATCAGGCTGGTTTCCACCAGGCTAGGTTATATCCTGGACATTATATGGTGAACACAGTGATCAGGCTGGTTCCACCAGGCTAGGTTATATCCTGGACATTATATGGTAACTCAGTGATCAGGCTGGTTCCCCCAGGCTAGGTTATATCCTGGACATTATATGGTAACACAGTGATCAGGCTGGTTCCACCAGGCTAGGTTATATCCTGGACATTATATGGTAAACACAGTGATCAGGCTGGTTCCACCAGGCTAGGTTATATCCTGGACATTATATGGTAACACAGTGATCAGGCTGGTTCCACTAGGTTATATCCTGGACATTATATGGTAACACAGTGATCAGGCTGGTTCCACCAGGCTAGGTTATACCCTGGACATTATATGGTAACACAGTGATCAGGCTGGTTCCACCAGGCTAGGTTATATCCTGGACATTATATGGTGAACACAGTGATCAGGCTGGTTCCACCAGGCTAGGTTATGCCCTGGACATTATATGGGAACACAGTGATCAGGCTGGTTCCACCAGGCTAGGTTATATCCTGGACATTATATGGGAACACAGTGATCAGGCTGGTTCCACCAGGCTAGGTTATATCCTGGACATTATATGGTAACACAGTGATCAGGCTGGTTCCACCAGGCTAGGTTATATCCTGGACATTATATGGTGAGCACAGTGATCAGGCTGGTTCCTTTTTTACTTTTTCGTGATATCCAATTGGTACAGTCTTGTCCCATCGCTGCAACTCCCGTACGGACTCGTGAGTGGTGTCCTCCGAAACACGACCCTGCCGAGCCGCACTGGTTCTTGACACACTGCTCGCTTAACCCGGAAGCCAGCCGCACCAATGTGTTGGTGGAAACACCGTACAACTGGCGACCAAAGTCAGCTTGCAGGCGCCCAGCCAGCCACAAGGAGGCGCTAGAGCGCGATGGGCCAAACCCTCCCCTAACCCGGACGACGCTGGGCCAAACCCTCCCCTAACCCGGACGACGCTGGGCCAAACCCTCCCCTAACCCGGACGACGCTGGGCCAAACCCTCCCCTAACCCGGACGACGCTGGGCCAAACCCTCCCCTAACCCGGACGACGCTGGGCCAATTGTGCGCCGCCTCATGGGTGTCACGGCCGGCTGTGACACAGCCTGGGATTGAACCTGGGGCTGTAGTGACGCCTCAAGCACTGCGCTGCAGTACCTCAGACTGCTGCGCCACTCGGGAGGCCCTTACCTGTTGTTGATGAAGCCGTCTGTTTCATCAGGGCTGTAACTCGGGTCACTATCAGCGGCCAAGTCAATTTACAGGGGTACAGGATAGTCGAGGTAATTGTAGTTAGGGGTAAAGTGACTATGCATAGATAATAAACAGCAAGTAGCAGCAGTGTAAAAACAAAAGGGGGGGGGGGGGTCAATGTAAATAGTCCGGGTGGCCATTTGATTAATTGTTCAGGAGTCTTATGGCTTGGGGGTAGAAGCTGTTGAGAAGTCTTTTGGACCTAGACTTGGCGCTCCGGTACCGCTTGCCGTGCTGTAGCAGAGAGAACAGTCTATGACTAGGGTGGCTGGAGTCTTTGACAATTTGTAGGGCCTTCCTCTCACATCGCCTGGTATAGAGGTCCTGGATGGCAGGAAGCTTGGCCCCAGTGATGTACTGGGCCGTACGCACCACCCTCTGTAGCTCCTTACGGTCGAATGCCGACCAGTTGCCAACCCAGGCGGTGATGCAACCAGTCAGGATGCTCTCGATGGTGCAGCTGTAGAACTTTCTGAGGATCTGGTGACCCATGCCAAATCTTTTCAGTCTCCTGAGGGGGAATAGGCTTTGTCGTGCCCTCTTCACTACTGTCTTGGTGTGTTTGGACCATGATAGCTTGTTGGTGATGTGGACACCAAGGAACTTGAAACTCTCAACCTGCTCCACTACAGCGCCGTCGATGTTAATGGGGGCCTGTTCGGCCCGCCTTTTCCTGTAGTCCACGCAGTCGTGGGTGAACAGGGAGTACAGGAGGGGACTGAGCACGCACCCCTGAGGGGCCCCCCGTGTTGAGGATCAGCGTGGCGGATGTGTTGTTGCCTGCACTTACCACCTGGGGGGCGGCAGGTCAGGAAGTCCAGGACCCAGTTGCAGAGGGAGGTGTTTAGTCCCAGGGTCCTGAGCTTAGTGATGAGCTTTGTGGGCACTATGGTGTTGGAAATGACAAGTCAGGGATGCCGTCCAACTATTGTGATCTCTGGAGGAGGAGAGCAGGCTAAGTGGTCTTGCCAGCCGCTGCTATATTCAGGTCTCCTCCACTACTAGCTCCAGAGGCTAGGCTACACAGGATTCATGATGTCATGTTCCAGAAGAAACACTGTTGATCTAAGTGAGTCACTGGAACACATCATATCTGGGGCCCTATATAGTGTTCTTTCCTATTGCAGGCTGAACGGTTCAGAGCCAAATGGCATCCTGGTATTCCCTATATAGTGCACTATATAGGGTGCCATTTGGGATGCACATATCCAGCCTTTATTTATTTTTTTATTTTTTTGGTCATTTAGCAGACACTCTTATCCAGAGCGACTTACAGGAGCAATTAGGGTTAAGTGCCTTGCTCAAGGGCACATCGACAGATTTTTCACCTAGTCGGCTCGGGGATTAGAACCAGCGACCTTTCGGTTACTGGCACAACGCTCTTACCCACTAAGCTACCTGCCGCCCTCCTTCCCCTGTCGTCATGGGGGTTGTACCGTGTTAGTCTTAGGATCGGTTCTGAGCAGGGCCCTGACTGGCTCAGATCATCCATCTTCATTTCCTGTCTGTTTCTGAGTTAGAGAGACTCAGGGTTGCTGGTGACTCATGTCATGAACTGGCTCCCTGGGTTATAGTAGGTAGCAATGACACAGATACAGACTTTTAATGAGGAGATGAGGGATGTGAGGGAAGAGAGAGGGAAGCAATCTGAAGAGTCTTGAATGGCTCGGTGTTCGAAAGAAGAGACTGAGCAGCATGGGGACAGTTGGAGCACCTGAGGAGAAGAGGCTGAGGGAGGGAGGAGGGTAGAGGAGGCTGGGAGTGGGGGAAGGAGGAGGAGGAGGAGGGAGGAGGTAGAGGAGGCTTGGAGTGGGGGAAGGAGGAGGAGGAGGAGGAAGGGGAGGAGGAGGCTGGGAGTGGGGGAAGGAGGAAGAGGAGGAGGAGGAGGGAGGGAGGGAGGAGGTAGAGGAGGCTGGGAGTGGGGGAAGGAGGAAGAGGAGGAGGAGGAGGAGGGAGGGGAGGGAGGGAGGGAGGGAGGGAGGAGGTAGAGGAGGCTGGGAGTGGGGGGAAGGAGGGAAGAGGAGGAGGAGGGAGGGAGGGAGGGAGGGAGGGAGGAGGTAGAGGAGGGTGGGAGTGGGGGAAGGAGGAGGAGGAGGAGGAGGGAGGGAGGGAGGGAGGGAGGGAGGGAGGAGGTAGAGGAGGCTGGGAGTGGGGGAAGGAGGAAGAGGAGGAGGAGGGAGGGAGGGAGGGAGGGGAGAGGAGGCTGGGAGTGGGGGAAGGAGGGAGAGGAGGAGGAGGAGGAAGGGGAGAAGGAGGTAGAGGAGGCTGGGAGTGGGGGAAGGAGGGAGGGAGGGAGGAGGTAGAGGAGGCTGGGAGTGGGGGAAGGGGAGGAAGAGGAGGAGGAGGAGGAGGGAGGAGGAGGAGGGAGGGAGGAAGGAAGGAAGGAGGGGTAATCTGAGGATACAAAGTGGTGCTGGTCTGAATATCACCCCCCCCCTCCTCCTTTTCACCCCAAAATATTATCTCTACCCTCTGGCATGTCTTTTGCCACCGTAACTGTCCACAGTCACCCTGGCCCTGTCACACCCAACATGTCTGTCACCCTGGCCCTGTCACACCCAACATGTCTGTCACACCCAACATGTCTGTCACCCTGGCCCTGTCACACCCAACATGTCTGTCACCCTGGCCCTGTCACACCCAACATGTCTGTCACCCTGGCCCTGTCACACCAACATGTCTGTCACCCTGACCCTGTCACACCCAACATCTCTGTCACCCTGGCCCTGTCACACCAACATGTCTGTCACCCTGGCCCTGTCACACCCAACATCTCTGTCACCCTGGCCCTGTCACACCAACATGTCTGTCACCCTGGCCCTGTCACACCCAACATGTCTGTCACCCTGGCCCTGTCACACCCAACATGTCAGTCACCCTGACCCTGTCACACCCAACATGTCAGTCACCCTGGCCCTGTCACACCCAACATGTCAGTCACCCTGGCCCTGTCACACCCAACATGTCTGTCACCCTGGCCCTGTCACACCCAACATGTCTGTCACCCTGGCCCTGTCACACCAACATGTCTGTCACCCTGGCCCTGTCACACCAACATGTCTGTCACCCTGGCCCTGTCACACCCAACATGTCTGTCACCCTGGCCCTGTCACACCCAACATGTCAGTCACCCTGACCCTGCCCTGTCACACCCAACATGTCCAGTCACCCTGGCCCTGTCACACCCAACATGTCAGTCACCCTGGCCCTGTCACACCCACATGTCAGTCACCCTGGCCCTGTCACACCCAACATGTCAGTCACCCTGGCCCTGTCACACCCACATGTTAGTCACCCTGGCCCTGTCACACACGACATGTTAGTCACCCTGGCCCTGTCACACACGACATGTTAGTCACCCTGGCCCTGTCACACACGACATGTTAGTCACCCTGGCCCTGTCACACACGACATGTTAGTCACCCTGGCCCTGTCACACACGACATGTTAGTCACCCTGGCCCTGTCACACCCAACATGTCTGTCACCCTGGCCCTGTCACACCCAACATGTCTGTCACCCTGGCCCTGTCACACCCAACATGTCTGTCACACCCAACATCTCTGTCACCCTGACCCTGTCACACCCAACATGTCTGTCACCCTGGCCCTGTCACACACGACATGTCAGTCACCCTGGCCCTGTCACACCCAACATGTCAGTCACCCTGGCCCTGTCACACCCAACATGTCAGTCACCCTGGCCCTGTCACACCCAACATGTCTGTCACCCTGGCCCTGTCACACCCGACATGTTAGTCACCCCGGGGTTCTGGGGCTGGAGCAAGGGGCCCTCTCCATTGGCAGGCAATGTGTTGTAGTAGTTAGACTTGTGGTATTACAAAGCTCAAAGGGCCTCTCTCTCTTCAGCCTAATACTGCTGTTGTAGTTATAGTGACTGGTGTTGTGGTGCTTCTCAAAGGGTCTCTCTCTCTCACACACACACACACACACACACACACACACACACACACACACACACACACACACACACACACACACACACACACACACACACACACACACACACACACACACACTGGTGTTGAGTAACATAGATGTCAGGTCTGTAATAGTAGTGATTTGTGTTGTTGTGCTTCACAAAGCCTCCATTTCCCGGCTGGTGTAGAACTCCTCTGGAGCAGGATGATGATCTCTGGATGTAGTGATGATGATGATGATGAACTCTGGATGTAGTGATGATGATGATGATGAACTCTGGATGTAATGATGATGATGAACTCTGGATGTAGTGATGATGATGATGATGAACTCTGGATGTAGTGATGATGATGATGATGAACTCTGGATGTAGTGATGATGATGATGAACTCTGGATGTAGTGATGATGATGATGAACTCTGGATGTAGTGATGATGATGATGAACTCTGGATGTAGTGATGATGATGATGATCTCTGGATGTAGTGATGATGATGATGATCTCTGGATGTAGTGATGATGATGATGAACTCTGGATGTAGTGATGATGATGATGATCTCTGGATGTAGTGATGATGATGATGAACTCTGGATGTAATGATGATGATGATGATGAACTCTGGATGTAGTGATGATGATGATCTCTGGATGTAGTGATGATGATGATGAACTCTGGATGTAGTGATGATGATGATGAACTCTGGATGTAGTGATCATGATGATGAACTCTGGATGTAGTGATGATGATGATGATGAACTCTGGATGTAGTGATGATGATGATGAACTCTGGATGTAGTGATGATGATGATGATGATGAACTCTGGATGTAGTGATGATGATGATGAACTCTGGATGTAGTGATGATGATGATGAACTCTGGATGTAGTGATCATGATGATTATGACATAATATGTTGTGAGGAGGAAGTGAAAAGTTCCCTTATTTTCCCATCTTCCTTCTATATCTCACTAGTACCCATTCCTATTGAAGCATCATTCCTTCCTATTGAAGCATAATTCCTTCCTATTGAAGCATCATTCCTTCCTATTGAAGCATAATTCCTTCCTATTGAAGCATTCCTTCCCATTGAATCAACCATTCCTATCCAAGCGTCATTCCTATTGAATCATCCCTTTCTCTTCAACTGCTGGAGATATATATACTGAACAAAAATATAAACGCAACATGTAAAGTGTTAGTCCCATGTTAATGAGCTGAAATAAAAGATCCCAGAAATTGTTCATATGTACAAAAAGCTGATTTCTCAACAAAAAAAAATGCACATATTTGTTAACATCCCTGTTAGTGAGCATTTCTCCTTTACCAATATAATCCATCCACCTGACAGGTGTGGCATATCAAGAAGATGATTAAACAGCATGGTCATTACACATATACACCTTGTGCTGGGGACAATAAAAAGGCCACTTTAAAATGTGCAGTTTTGTCACACAACACAATGCCACAGATGTCTCAAGTTTTGAGGGAGCGTGCAATTGGCATGCTGACTGCAGGATTGTCCACCAGAGCTGTTGCCACAGAATTGAATGTTCATTTCTCTACCATAAGCCGCCTCCAACGTCGTTTTAGAGAATTTGGCAGTACGTCCAATCGGCCTCACAACTGCAGACCCCCCGTAACCACGCCACTGCAGGACCTCCACATCCAGCTTCTTCACCTGCGGGATTGTCTGAGGGGGGAGGGGGGGATAAAGCCCTTTTGTTGGGAAAAACTCATTCTGATTGGCTGGACCTGGCTCCCCAGTGGGTGGACCTGGCTCCCAAGTTGTTCAGGGCACACCCAGACGTGTGTGTGTGTGTGTCCTGAACATCCACCCTGACCTTGTTTTCAGGCACTGTTGCAGCTGTCAGCTCTTTCCTCTGTAGGACAGATACAAGCCCTGACTAATTATTCCTCTGTAGGACAGAAACAAGCCCTGACTAATTATTCCTCTGTAGGACAGATACAAGCCCTGACTAATTATTCCTCTGTAGGACAGATACAAGCCCCGACTAATTATTCCTCTGTAGGACGGATACAAGCCCTGACTAATGGAGTTCCACATGTATTTATAACCACCAGCTCAATAACACTAAGACGTCTTCAGTAAAAACCTCATACGGGGGTAAAGTTGTAGAGTTAGTGTGTGTGTGTGTGTGTGTGTGTGAGTGTGTGCTCTCATCTTCATTAAAGACTGAGTGAAAAGCTTCTTGATCATGGAGTATGTCTAATACCTGTCTGATTCTCTCTTTCCAGGAAACGGAGATTGCTGTCGACTGCAACCATGTAAGTATTCCCCCCTTCCTCTTTCATTCCTCTCTCCCTCTCTCTCGCCTTCCTCTCTCCTTCCTCGCTCCCCCCCTGTGCCCCTCGACGCTTTGAAGTCTGTCACAGCTCTGCCAAGTCACACGTACAGGATGAGCGGTGACAGCATCGTCACATAGCAGGAGAAAATCTCACCTTCACAGGTGACAGCATCGTCACATAGCAGGAGAAAATCTCACCTTCACAGGTGACAGCATCGTCACATAGCAGGAGAAAATCTCACCTTCACAGGTGACAGCATCGTCACATAGCAGGAGAAAATCTCACCTTCACAGGTGACAGCATCGTCACATAGCAGGAAAAAATCTCACCTTCACAGGTGACAGCATCGTCACATAGCAGGAGAAAATCTCACCTTCACATCTTGACAGCATCGTCACATAGCAGGAGAAAATCTCACCTTCACAGGTGACAGCATCGTCACATAGCAGGAGAAAATCTCACCTTCACAGGTGACAGCATCGTCACATAGCAGGAGAAAATCTCACCTTCACAGGTGACAGCATCGTCACATAGCAGGAGAAAATCCTCACCTTCACAGGTGACAGCATCGTCACATAGCAGGAGAAAATCCTCACCTTCACAGGTGACAGCATCGTCACATAGCAGGAGAAAATCCTCACCTTCACAGGTGACAGCATCGTCACATAGCAGGAGAAAATCCTCACCTTCACAGGTGACAGCATCGTCACATAGCAGGAGAAAATCCTCACCTTCACAGGTGACAGCATCGTCACATAGCAGGAGAAAATCCTCGCCTTCACAGGTGACAGCATCGTCACATAGCAGGAGAAAATCCTCACCTTCACAGGTGACAGCATCGTCACATAGCAGGAGAAAATCCTCGCCTTCACAGGTGACAGCATCTTAGAGGTGTAGTTCAGTCAATGTGGAGCCTAATTAACATGCAAAGATGGTATCATTTTTAAAGAGGCAAAGCTTTCCTAGTTGAGGCTGCTAGATGTTAATACAATAACTACATTCAGTTGTTGTCCTTCAGCTGTCATGCAGTTCATTCTGAAAGTATTCAGTCGCCTTGACTTTCTCCACATTATGTTACGTTACAGCCTTATTCTAAAATGGATTCAATTGTTTCCCCCCTCATCAATCTACACACAATACCCCATAATGACAAAGCAAAAACACGTTTTTAGACATTTTTAGAAATGTATAAAAAAACAACAACATTTTAGCGAATTTCTTAAAAGTAAATAACTTAAATGTCACATTTACATAAGTATTCAGACCCTTTACTCAGTACTTTGTTGAAGCACCTTTGGCAGCGATTACAGCCTCGAGTCGTCTTGGGTATGACGCTACAAGCTTGGAACACCTGTATTTGGGGAGTTTCTCCCATTCTTCTCTGCAGATCCACTCAAGCTCTGTCAGGTTGGATCGTCGCTGCACAGCTAATCAAGGACATTGAGACTTGCCCGAAGCCACTCCTGCGTTGTATTGGCTGTGTGCTTAGGGTCGTTGTCCTGTTGGAAGGTGAACCTTCGCCCCAGTCTGAGGTCCTCAGCGTTCTGGAGCAGGTTTTCATCAAGGATCTCTCTGTACTTTGCTCCGTTCATCTTTGCCATGATCCTGACTAGTCTCCCAGTCCCTGCCGCTGAAAAACATCCCCACAGCATGATGCTGCCACCACCATGCTTCATCGTAGGGATGGTGCCAGGTTTCCTCCAGATGTGACGCTTGGCATTCAGGCCAAAGAGTTCAATCTTGGTTTCATCAGACCAGAGAATCTTGTTTCTCATGGTCTGAGAGTCTTTAGGTGCCTTTTGGCAAACTCCAAGCAGGCTGTCATGTGCCTTTTACTGAGGAGTGGCTTCCGTCTGGCCACTCTACCATAAAGGCCTGATTGATGGAGTGCTGCAGAGATGGTTGTCCTTCTGGAAGGTTCTCCCATCTCCACAGAGGAACTCTGGCGCTCTGTCAGAGTGACCATCGGGTTCTTGGTCACCTCCCTGACCAAGGCCCTTCTCCCCCGATTGCTCAGTTTCTCCGGGCGGCCAGCTCTAGGAAGTGTCTTGGTGCTTCCATTTAAGAATTATGGAATCCACCGTGTTCTTGGGGACCTTCAACGCTGCAGAAATGTTTTGGTACCCTTCCCCAGATCTGTGCAAAAAAATCTAAAGCTGTTTTCACTTTGTCATTATGGGTTATTGTGTGTAGATTGATGATTTTTTATTTATTTAATCCATTTTAGAATAAGGCTGTAACGTAACAAAATGTGGAAAAAGGGAAGGGGTCTGAATACTTATCGAATGCACTGTAGTTATGCACATCCTTTAACAGTGTGTGGGTCTGCCATTTGAGATAAGGGGTTGATCTTCTCCCAGAGGGCTTGGTCACATGGATCAGCTCTCTGTCTGCCTGGATAATAGACAGCTAGTGATTCAACTCCTCAAGCTGCTAACTCTCTCTCCCTATCAACCCCTCTCTTCTTCTCTCTCTCTCTCCCTATCAACCCCTCTCTTCTTCTCTCTCTCTCTCTGTCTGTCTTCCCACCACGGTACTCCACATTTGGTAATAATGAGGTGATTACAGTGTTAGTGGGGTTGAGACTGCATCTGTGCTCACTTCAGTTCTCAGCCTCGAGATGCCACTGATCTGGTGACTGGGCAGGCCGCTGCAGTAAGCTGAATTCACTGTCATGTTTGTGGATCCGTTCCTGGACAATCCTAGCCTTGTGGAATGAATGGGGTATTATCCTGTTGAAAATGGATACGCTGCTGCCATGACATTTACATTTACATTTTAGTCATTTAGCAAACGCTCTTATCCAGAGCGACTTACAGTTAGTGAATACCTTTTTTTTTTTTTTATATATATATATATTTTTTTTATACTGGCCCCCCGTGGGAATCAAACCCACAACCCTGGCGTTGCAAACGCCATGCTCTATCAACTGAGCTACATCCCTGCCGGCCATTCCCTCCCCTACCCTGGACGACGCTGGGCCAATTGTGCGCCGCCCATGAGTCTCCCGGTCGCGGCCGGCTGCGACAGAGCCTGGATTCGAACCAGGATCTCTAGTGGCACAGTTAGCACTGCGATGCAGTGCCTTAGACCACTGCGCCACTCAGGAGTGACGGGATGCACCTGATTTGGCAACGATGTTTAGATATCTTGTGGCATTCAAACGTTGCTCCACTTTTATCAAGTGGCCCAATGTGTGCCATGAAAACACACCATCACACCAACGCCACCAGCCTGCAGTGTTGACAGGTGGCGTGATGGATGCACTCCATTGTGGTTTCCTCCATACCCGAGTCCTCCCATCAGCGTGAAACAGCAGGAACCGGGATTCATCAGAGCAGGCAATGTTTTTCCAATTTTCCAGTGTCCAGTGTGTTCAGTACGTAGCCCACTGCAACCGCAGTTTCTTGTTTTTTTATGGAAAGAAGTGTATCTCTGTAAGGTTGTCGGCGACACCATTCGTGTCAAGGTACGACGAGTTGTGCTTTATTTTATGGGTCTTTGGGCACCAGTGTTGTACTGGACTGTCAGTCGACTAACTGCAGCCCGTCTGTCTGCTCTGCACAATTAGTGTCAGAATCCTTTGTCCTCTTTCATCAATGACCTGTTTTCTACCGCTGGCCTGCTGTTGGCTGGATGTCCTTTGGGTGGTGGACCGTTCTTGATACACACAGGAAACTGTTGAGCGTGAAAAACCCAGCAGCGTTGCAGTTCTTGACTCAAACCAGTGCGCCTGGCACCTACTACCATACCCTGTTCAACGACACTTAAACCTTTTGTCTTGCCCATTCACCCTCTGAACGGCACACATACACAATTCATGTCTCAATTGTCTCAAGGCTTTAAAAAAAAAAGGCTTAAAAATCCTTCTTTAACCTGTCTCCTCCCCTTCATTTACTCTGATTTTGAAGTGGATTTAACAAGTGACATCAATAAGGGATCATAGCTTTCACCTGGATTCACCTGGCCAGTCTTCTATACCATGGAAATAGCAGGTGTTCCTAATGTTTTGTACACTTAGTGGCTCTTATCTAATCTATATTGACACTGATGTAGAGACAGACAGTGTCAATATACAGTTGAAGTCAGAAGTTTACATAGTTAGGTGGAGTCATTAAAACTTGTTTTTCAACCACGCCACAAATGTCTTGTTAACAAACTATAGTTTTGGCAAGTCAGTTAGGACATCTACTTTGTGCAAGACACAAGTGATTTTTCCAACAATTGTTTACAGACAGATTATATCACTTATAATTCACTGTATCACAATTCCAGTCTTGTTCTTAATGGGTGCACGCTTATTAGTAACTGGAATAAGCAATTTCATAAATGTGTCAAGTGCAGCGTCTGGTTGCTCTTCATTACACACCAAAAATAAACACATTTCTTTACATTTTCAACATAGGAATCACTACAAAACGTATTGTATGACCTCTTATACACAATATTAGGCCCAGCCTTTGGAACTTTGGTTTTCCTAGATATGGCTACTATATTGTGATCACTACATCCAATGGATTTGGATACTGCTTTAAAGCACATTTCTGCAGCGTTAGTAAAGATGTGATCAATACATGTTGATGATTTCATTCCTGTGCTGTTTGTAGCTACCCTGGTAGGTTGACTGATAACCTGAACCAGGCACTGGTTATGGAATGGGCTTTAGGTGAGGCAGATGAACCTGTAGCCATATTACTTCAACAGTATTTAACAGGAGATCCTCTCGAAGCTTTACAGGAATGTGGTTCTGAATATAAACAGCAACACCTCCACCTTTCTGTATTTTCTGTAGATCTTATAACCATGTATTGCTACCACTGTATCATCAAAGGTATTATCTAAGGCACATGATTACTGCATCCAATAGCTGTAGGATCAGCAGAGGCATTTAGGGCAGTTAGAGGGACATCAATTAGGTTACTTACATTGTGTTTTCCAACGCCCCTGCGATAATGTACATTTGCTGAAGCATTATGACAACTCAGCGCCACAATGGTAGGGATTAACTGAGCTGGGCTTGGGTCATTGATAAGTCGCAACGCAGCCTTATAATGCTGCGAAAGGATCCAGGAAACCAAATTATTTGGGTGGATCCCATCCTCATAAAATGAGCTCTGTTTCCAGAAGGTATCACATTTTCAATAAATGTTACACCCACAGAGCTGCAATAGTCTCGTAGCCAGTTATGGAGGGCTAAAAGTCTGCTGAACCGTTCAATGCCACGCTTTAGGGAGGGCAGAGGGCCAGATATTATGGGGCGTTTGGGGCAGAGGGCCAGATATTATGGGGCGTTTTGGGCAGAGGGCCAGATATTATGGGGAGGGCAGAGGGCCAGATATTATGGGGTGTTTGGAAAGGGCAGAGGGCCAGATATTATGGGGCGTTTGGAAAGGGCAGAGGGCCAGATATTATGGGGCGTTTGGGGCAGAGGGCCAGATATTATGGGGCGTTTGGGGCAGAGGGCCAGATATTATGGGGCGTTTGGGGCAGAGGGCCAGATATTATGGGACGTTTGGGGCAGAGGGCCAGATATTATGGGGCGTTTGGGGCAGAGGGCCAGATATTATGGGGCGTTTGGGGCAGAGGGCCAGATATTATGGGGCGTTTGGGGCAGAGGGCCAGATATTATGGGGTGTTTGGGGCAGAGGGCCAGATATTATGGGGCGTTTGGGGCAGAGGGCCAGATATTATGGGGCGTTTGGGGCAGAGGGCCAGATATTATGGGGCGTTTGGGGCAGAGGGCCAGATATTATGGGGTGTTTGGGGCAGAGGGCCAGATATTATGGGGTGTTTGGGGCAGAGGGCCAGATACTATGGGGTGTTTGGGGCAGAGGGCCAGATATTATGGGGGTGTTTGGGGCAGAGGGCCAGATATTATGGGGCGTTTGGGGCAGAGGGCCAGATATTATGGGGCGTTTGGGGCAGAGGGCCAGATATTATGGGGTGTTTGGGGCAGAGGGCCAGATATATGGGGTGTTTGGGGCAGAGGGCCAGATATTATGGGGTGTTTGGGGCAGAGGGCCAGATACTATGGGGTGTTTGGGGCAGAGGGCCAGATATTATGGGGTGTTTGGGGCAGAGGGACAGATATTATGGGGGTGTTTGGGGCAGAGGGCCAGATATTATGGGGCGTTTGGGGCAGAGGGCCAGATATTATGGGGCGTTTGGGGCAGAGGGCCAGATATTATGGGGTGTTTGGGGCAGAGGGCCAGATATTATGGGGCGTTTGGGGCAGAGGGCCAGATATTATGGGCGCGTTTGGGGCAGAGGGCCCAGATATTATGGGGCGTTTGGGCAGAGGGCCAGATATTATGGGGCGTTTGGGGCAGAGGGCCAGATATTATGGGGCGTTTGGGGCAGAGGGCCAGATATTATGGGGTGTTTGGGGCAGAGGGCCAGATATTATGGGGAGGGCAGAGGGCCAGATATTATGGGGTGTTTGGAAAGGGCAGAGGGCCAGATATTATGGGGCGTTTGGAAAGGGCAGAGGGCCAGATATTATGGGGCGTTTGGGGCAGAGGGCCAGATATTATGGGGCGTTTGGGGCAGAGGGCCAGATATTATGGGGCGTTTGGGGCAGAGGGCCAGATATTATGGGACGTTAGGGGCAGAGAGGGCCAGATATTATGGGGCGTTCTTTTGGGGCAGAGGGGCCAGATATTATGGGGCGTTTGGGGCAGAGGGCCAGATATTATGGGGCGTTTGGGGCAGAGGGCCAGATATTATGGGGCGTTTGGGGCAGAGGGCCAGATATTATGGGGTGTTTGGGGCAGAGGGCCAGATATTATGGGGTGTTTGGGGCAGAGGGCCAGATATTATGGGGTGTTTGGGGCAGAGGGCCAGATACTATGGGGTGTTTGGGGCAGAGGGCCAGATATTATGGGGTGTTTGGGGCAGAGGGACAGATATTATGGGGCGTTTGGGGCAGAGGGCCAGATATTATGGGGCGTTTGGGGCAGAGGGCCAGATATTATGGGGCGTTTGGGGCAGAGGGCCAGATATTATGGGGTGTTTGGGGCAGAGGGCCAGATATTATGGGGCGTTTGGGGCAGAGGGCCAGATATTATGGGGCGTTTGGGGCAGAGGGCCAGATATTATGGGGCGTTTGGGGCAGAGGGCCAGATATTAGGGGCGTTTGGGGGCAGAGGGCCAGATATTATGGGGCGTTTGGGGCAGAGGGCCAGATATTATGGGGCGTTTGGGGCAGAGGGCCAGATATTATGGGTGTTTGGGGCAGAGGGACAGATATTATGGGGCGTTTGGGGCAGAGGGACAGATATTATGGGGCGTTTGGGGCAGAGGGCCAGATATTATGGGGCGTTTATTGGTGTCAAGCAGAGACCCAATCAGTTCTTTAAAATCCATCTTCAGCTGTTCTGAGCTGCCCTTCATAATGTCATTGAATCCCACATGAACTATGAAAGACTGCATTTCCTGATGCAGGTTTATTCAATATTGACACTCTTTCTACCATTGTTGCTCTTCAATATTGACACTTTCTACTACAGAGGCAACATAGACTAAAGCTCCTCCCAATACCGCTGTAGACTAGAGCTCCTCCCAATACCGCTGTAGTCTAGAGCTCCTCCCAATACCGCTGTAGACTAGAGCTCCTCCCAATACCACTGTAGACTAGAGCTCCTCCCAATACCGCTGTAGACTAGAGCTCCTCCCAATACCGCTGTAGACTAGAGCTCCTCCCATACCGCTGTAGCCTAGAGCTCCTCCAATACCGCTGTAGACTAGAGCTCCTCTAGAGCTCCCAATACCACTGTAGTCTAGAGCTCTTCCAATACCGCTGAGAGCTCCTCCAATACCGCTGTGACTAAGCTCCTCCCAATACCGCTGTAGCTAAAGCTCCTCCAAATACCGCTGTAGACTAGAGCTCCTCCCAATACCGCTGTAGACTAGAGCTCCTCCCAATACCTCTGTAGACTATAGCTCCTCCAATACGCTGTAGAGAGCTCCTCCCAATACCGCTGTAGACTAGAGCTCCTCCCAAGACCGCTCCCAAGACCGCTGTAGAGAGCTCCTCCCAATACCGCTGTAGACTAGAGCTCCTCCCATACCGCTGTAGACTATAGCTCCTCCCATACCCTGTAGACTAGAATCCCTCCAATACGCTGTAGACTAGAGGAGGAGGAAAGGTAGACCGCTGTAATACCGCTAGAGCTCCTCCCAATACCGCTGTAGACTAGAGCTCCTCCCAATACCGCTGTAGACTAGAGCTCCTCCCAATACCGCTGTAGACTATAGCTCCTCCCAATACCGCTAAACCACAGAAACTCCTTAACAGGTGTTTTAGCTGCTTTAACAAGGGGAGGAACTCTAGAGTATAGAGGGATGAGAGACTATGGAGGATGAGGGACAGGAGACGTAGGAGGGATGAGGGGAAAGGAGCCGTAGGGGGGAGGAGGGGAAAGGAGACGTAGGAGGGAGGAGGGGAAAGGAGACATAGGAGGGAGGAGGGGAAAGGAGACGGATGAGGGGAAAGGAGACATAGGAGGGATGAGGGGAAAGGAGACGTAGGAGGGATGAGGGGAAAGGAGACGTAGGAGGGATGAGGGGAAAGGAGACGTAGGAGGGAGGAGGGGAAAGGAGACGTAGGAGGGATGGAGGGGAAAGGAGACATAGGAGGGGAGGAGGGGAAAGGAGACGTAGGAGGGAGGAGGGGAAAGGAGACGTAGGAGGGAGGAGGGGAAAGGAGACGTAGGAGGGAGGAGGGGAAAGGAGACATAGGAGGGAGGAGGGGAAAGGAGACATAGGAGGGATGAGGGGAAAGGAGACGTAGGAGGGAGGAGGGGAAAGGAGACATAGGAGGGATGAGGGGAAAGGAGACGTAGGAGGGAGGAGGGGAAAGGAGACGTAGGGGGGAGGAGGGGAAAGGAGACGTAGGGGGAGGAGGGGAAAGGAGACGCAGGAGGGAAGGGGGAAAGGAGACGTAGGAGGGAGGAGGGGAAAGGAGACGTAGGAGGGAGGAGGGGAAAGGAGACGTAGGAGGGAGGAGACGTAGGAGGGGAAAGGAGACGTAGGAGGGAGAGGGGAAAGGAGACGTAGGAGGGATGAGGGGAAAGGAGAGGTAGGAGGGGAAAGGAGACGAATGAGGGGAAAGGAGACATAGGAGGGATGAGGGGAAAGGAGACGTAGGAGGGATGAGGGGAAAGGAGACGTAGGAGGGAGGAGGGGAAAGGAGACGTAGGAGGGATGAGGGAAAGGAGACGTAGGAGGGAGGAGGGGAAAGGAGACGTAGGATGAGGGGGGAGAGGGAAAGGAGACGAGGAGGGAGGAGGGGAAAGGAGACGTAGGAGGGAGGAGACGTAGGAGGGGAAAGGAGACGTAGGAGGGAGGAGGGGAAAGGAGACGTAGGAGGGATGAGGGGACAGGAGACGTAGGAGGGATGAGGGGAAAGGCGACGTAGGGGGGAGGAGGGGAAAGGAGACGTAGGAGGGGGGAGGAGACGGAGGGGGGAGGGGAAAGGAGACGTAGGAGGGAGGAGGGGAAGGAGACGTAGGAGGGGAAAGGAGACGTAGGAGGGAGGAGGGGAAAGGAGGACATAGGAGGGGAAAGGAGACGTAGGAGGGAGGAGGGGAAAGGAGACGTAGGAGGGGAAAGGAGACGTAGGAGGGAGGAGGAGGGGAAAGGAGACATAGGAGGGATGAGGGGAAAGGAGATGTAGGAGGGGAAAGGAGACGTAGGAGGGAGGAGGGGAAAGGAGACGTAGGAGGGAGGAGGGGGAAAGGAGACGTAGGAGGGAGGAGGGGAAAGGAGACGTAGGAGGGAGGAGACGGAGGAGGGGAAAGGAGACGTAGGAGGGAGGAGGGGAAAGGAGACGTAGGAGGGATGAGGGGAAAGGAGACGTAGGGGGGAGGAGGGGAAAGGAGACGTAGGAGGGGGGAGGGGAAAGGAGACGTAGGAGGGAGGAGGGGAAAGGAGACGTAGGAGGGAGGAGACGTAGGAGGGGAAAGGAGACGTAGGAGGGAGGAGGGGAAAGGAGACGTAGGAGGGATGAGGGGAAAGGAGACGTAGGAGGGATGAGGGAAAGGAGACGTAGGGGGGAGGAGGGGAAAGGAGACGTAGGAGGGGGGAGGAGACGGAGGGGGGAGGGGAAAGGAGACGTAGGAGGGAGGAGGGGAAAGGAGACGTAGGAGGGGGAAAGGAGACGTAGGAGGGAGGAGGGGAAAGGAGACGTAGGAGGGATGAGGGGACAGGAGACGTAGGAGGGATGAGGGGAAGGAGACGTAGGGGGGAGGAGGGGAAAGGAGACGTAGGAGGGGGGAGGAGGAGACGGAGGGGGGAGGGGAAAGGAGACGTAGGAGGGAGGAGGGGAAAGGAGACGTAGGAGGGGAAAGGAGACGTAGGAGGGAGGACGGGAAAGGAGACATAGGAGGGGAAAGGAGACGTAGGAGGGAGGAGGGGAAAGGAGACGTAGGAGAGGGGAAAGGAGACGTAGGAGGGAGGAGGGGAAAGGAGACATAGGAGGGATGAGGGGAAAGGAGATGTAGGAGGGGAAAGGAGACGTAGGAGGGAGGAGGGGAAAGGAGACGTAGGAGGGAGGAGGGGAAAGGAGACGTAGGAGGGAGGAGGGGAAAGGAGATGTAGGAGGGGAAAGGAGACGTAGGAGGGAGGAGGGGAAAGGAGACGTAGGAGGGGGGAGGGGAAAGGAGACGTAGGAGGGATGGAGGGGAAAGGAGACGTAGGAGGGAGGAGGGGAAAGGAGACGTAGGAGGGGAAAGGAGACGTAGGAGGGAGGAGGGGAAAGGAGACATAGGAGGGATGAGGGGAAAGGAGATGTAGGAGGGGAAAGGAGACGTAGGAGGGAGGAGGGGAAAGGAGACGTAGGAGGGGGAGGAGGGGAAAGGAGACGTAGGAGGGAGGAGGGGAAAGGAGATGTAGGAGGGGAAAGGAGACGTAGGAGGGGGAGGGGAAGGAGACGTAGGAGGGAGGAGGGGAAAGGAGACGTAGAGGGATGAGGGGAAAGGAGACGTAGGAGGGAGGAGGGGAAAGGAGACGTAGGAGGGATGAGGGGAAAGGAGACGTAGGAGGGAGGAGGGGAAAGGAGACGTAGGAGGGAGGAGGGAAAGGAGACGTAGGAGGGAGGAGGGGAAGGAGACGTAGGAGGGAGGAGACGTAGGAGGGGAAAGGAGACGTAGGAGGGAGGAGGGGAAGGAGACGTAGGAGGGAGGAGGGGAAAGGAGACGCAGGAGGGAGGAGGGGAAAGGAGACGGAGGAGGGGAAAGGAGACGTAGGAGGGAGGAGGGGAAAGGAGACGTAGGAGGGAGGAGGGGAAAGGAGACGCAGGAGGGATGAGGGGAAAGGGAGACGTAGGAGGGAGGAGGGGAAAGGAGACGTAGGAGGGAGGAGGGGAAAGGAGACGTAGGAGGGATGAGGGGAAAGGAGACGTAGGAGGGAGGAGGGGAAGGAGACGTAGGAGGGATGAGGGGAAAGGAGACGTAGGAGGGAGGAGACGTAGGAGGGGAAAGGAGACGTAGGAGGGAGGAGGGGAAAGGAGACGTAGGAGGGATGAGGGGAAAGGAGACGTAGGAGGGATGAGGGGAAAGGAGACGCAGGAGGGGAAAGGAGACGTAGGAGGGATGAGGGGAAAGGAGACGTAGGAGGGATGAGGGGAAAGGAGACGTAGGAGGGAGGAGGGGAAAGGAGACGTAGGAGGGAGGACGGGAAAGGAGACGTAGGAGGGAGGAGACGTAGGAGGGGAAAGGAGACATAGGAGGGAGGAGGGGAAAGGAGACGCAGGAGGGATGAGGGGAAAGGAGACGTAGGAGGGAGGAGGGGAAAGGAGACGTAGGAGGGGGGAGGGGAAGGAGAACGTAGGAGGGATGAGGGGAAAGGAGACGTAGGAGGGAGGAGGGGAAAGGAGACGTAGGAGGGAGGAGGGGAAAGGAGACGTAGGAGGGATGAGGGGAAAGGAGACGTAGGAGGGATGAGGGGAAAGGAGACATAGGAGGGGAAAGGAGACGTAGGAGGGAGGAGGGGAAAGGAGACGTAGAGAGGGAGGAGGGGAAAGGAGACGTAGTAGGGAGGAGGGGAAAGGAGACGTAGGAGGGATGAGGGGAAAGGAGACGTAGGAGGGATGAGGGGAAGGAGACATAGGAGGGGAAAGGAGACGTAGGAGGGAGGAGGGGAAAGGAGACGTAGGAGGGGAAAGGAGACGTAGGAGGGATGAGGGGAAAGGAGAGGGAGGAGGGGAAAGGAGACGTAGGAGGGAGGAGGGGAAAGGAGACGTAGGAGGGGAGAGGGGAAAGGAGACGTAGGGGGAGGAGGGGAAAGGAGACGTAGGAGGGATGAGGGAATGGAAGTTAAAGAGTGGTTGACTCATCATGTTCACCTTCCAAGAGATGCTTCCCTGTCATCAGATGTATTACAGTAAGCATGCGGTGCGGACCGGTAGGATGCATGGGGTGCGGACCGGTAGGATGCATGGGGTGCGTACCGGTAGGAAGCATGCGGTGCGTACCGGTAGGAAGCATGCGGTGCGTACCGGTAGGATGCATGGGGTGCGGACCGGTAGGATGCATGGGGTGCGGACCGGTAGGATGCATGGGGTGCGGACCGGTAGGATGCATGGGGGTGCGGACCGGTAGGATGCATGGGGTGCGTACTCGGTAGGAAGCATGCGGTGCGTTACCGATAGGATGCATGCGGTGCGGACCGGTAGTAGAAAGCATGCGGTGCGGACCTGGTAGGATGCATGGGGTGCGTACCGGTAGGAAGCATGCGGTGCGTACCGATAGGATGCATGGGGTGAGAGTAGCTCCGTTTTGGACTGACAGAACTGGGGCTGGATGTAGAAGCCAGACAACAAAGTTTAAATAGGTTATAGGTTGATAGCTTTTGGGAAAGAGCACAGTTAGAAAGATATGTAAGTCGCTCTGGATAAGAGCGCCTGCTAAATGATGTAAATGATATGGCATGTTGAAGCAAACCGGATGGACATCATGAAAATGATCGGCGAGGTTGAGGGTAGAGAAGTTTCAGGAGTAAAAACAAACAAAATAGAATTATTGTAAAATTAAGCTGTGTCCATAAAATGTTTTGACAGGGGTCACATTTATATTAGTTGTGTTTTTATGCTTCAACAGAGTGATCAGTGACGTGGCAACTATAATTTTCCTTAACAGAAAATACAGTTAGTGCATCACATTCGGCAGAAAATAGCTTCATTTTCATCTGATGACAACAGAAGTGCAACACTATTTGCCTGGCAGCCACTCCAGAAAATGAGCGTACAATGAAAAAGCAAGGTCCTTTTTTTTTCTTTCTAAAATGATGCATGGACATATACTATTTCTAATGTTTATCATAGAAGGATTGTAGCCAGCTACATTTCCTAATGTTTTTGCGTAAAGTTAATCTCGCATTTTACCAGAGAAAAAGTAGGCTGGTTACACCGAGAAAAGTACCAGAGAAAAGTATCTACACATCAGTCAGAGCTGTCTGCTGAATAGTGGGGGGGGGGATTCTCATAAGGGGGGGGGGGATTCTCCATGGGGGGGGGATTCTCATGGGGGGGGGATTCTCAGGGGATTCTCATGGGGGGGATTCTCATGGGGGGGGGGGGGATTGTCATGGGATGCCCATTTGTGATTCCCTCTCATGAGGAGGGAGGAGTGAACGAAAGTGGAGGAGTGAAACTGAAGCGTTGGCCAACATTTTGTCTGACGCTGAGCCAGAAATGCTGTTTACAAACCCCAGCAAGAGATTCCCTCACCTTGTGTTTTTATCTTTGTTGTTGTGAAAAAACTCTAAATTCTGCGTTTAACGTGACCTGTGAGTTCAACTTGCTAGTTATCGACGTGGCCGAATTAATAAAGGGTGACGGGGCATCATATTTTGTTTAGCTTTTCGGTGCACCTTGGCCACCCCTCTCCCTTCCCTGTCACCTTGGCCACCCCTCTCCCTTCCCTGTCACCTTGGCCACCCCTCTCCCTTCCCTGTCACCTTGGCCACCCCTCTCCCTTCCCTGTCACCTTGGCCACCCCTCTCCCTTCCCTGTCACCTTGGCCACCCCTCTCCCTTCCCTGTCACCTTGCCACCCCTCTTCCCTCCCTGTCACCTTGGCCACCCCTCTCCCTTCCCTGTCACCTTGGCCACCCCTCTCCCTTCCCTGTCACCTTGGCCACCCCTCTCCCTTCCCTGTCACCTTGGCCACCCCTCTCCCTTCCCTGTCACCTTGGCCACCCCTCTCCCTTCCCTGTCACCTTGGCCACCCCTCTCCCCTTCCCTGTCACCCCTCTGGCTTCCCTGTCTCCCCTTCCCTGTCACCTTGGCCACCCCTCTCTCCCTTCCCTGTCACCTTGGCCACCCCTCTCCCTTCCCTGTCACCTTGCCACCCCTCTCCCCCTTCCCTGTCACCTTGGCCACCCCTCTCCCCTCCCTGTCACCTTGGCCACCCCTCTCCCCCTCCCTGTCACCTTGGCCACCCCTCTCCCTTCCCTGTCACCTTGGCCACCCCTCTCCCTTCCCTGTCACCTTGGCCACCCCTCTCCCTTCCCTGTCACCCTTGGCCCCCCCCTCTCCCTTCCCTGTCACCTTGGCCACCCCTCTCCCTCTCCCTGTCACCTTGGCCACCCTCTCCCTTCCCTGTCACCTTGGCCACCCCTCTCCCTTCCCTGTCACCTTGGCCACCCCTCTCCCTTCCCTGTCACCTTGGCCACCCCTCTCCCTTTCCCTGTCACCTTGCACCCCTCTCCCTTCCCTGTCACCTTGGCCCCCCCCTCTCCCTTCCCTGTCACCTTGGCCACCCCTCTCCTTCCCTGTCACCTTGGCCACCCCTCTCCCTTCCCTGTCACCTTGGCCACCCCTCTCCCCCTCCCTGTCACCTTGGCCACCCTCTCCCTTCCCTGTCACCTTGGCCACCCCTCCTCCCTTCCTGTCACCTTGGCCACCCCTCTCCCTTCCCTGTCACCCTTGGCCACCCTCTCCCTTCCCTGTCACCTTGGCACCCCTCTCCCTTCCCTGTCACCCTTGGCCACCCCTCTCCCTTCCCTGTCACCTTGGCCACCCCTCTCCCTTCCCTGTCACCTTGCCACCCCTCTCCCTTCCTGTACTGGCTCTTGGCCACCCCTCTCCCTTCCCCTGTCCTTGGCCACCCCCCTCTCCTTCCCTGTCACCTTGGCCACCCCCTCTCCCTTCCCTGTCAACCTCTCCTTTCCCACCCCTCTCCCTTCCCTGTCACCTTGGCCACCCCTCTCCCTTCCCTGTCACTGGCCACCCCTCTCCCTTCCCTGTCACCTTGGCCCCCCCCCTCTCCCTTCCCTGTCACCTTCCTCCATCCCCTCACCCTCCCTTCCCTGTCACCTTGGCCACCCCTCTCTCCCTTCCCTGTCACCTTGGCCACCCCTCTCCCTTTCCCTGTCCCTTGGCCACCCCTCTCCCCTTCCCTGTCACCTTGGCCACCCCTCTCCCTTCCCTGCCACCCCTCTCCCTTCCCTGCCACCTTGGCCACCCCTCTCCCTTCCCTGTCACCTTGGCCCCCCCTCTCCCTTCCCTGTCACCTTGGCCACCCCTCTCCCTTTCCCTGTCACCTTGGCCACCCCCCTCTCCCTTCCCTGTCACCTTGGGCCTCTCCCCCTCACCTCCTTCCCTGTCACCTTGGTCACCCCTCTCCCTTCCCTGCCACACCTTGGCCCCCCTCTCTCCCTTCCCTGTCACCTTTGGCCACCCTCTCCCTTCCCTGTCACCTTGGCCACCCCTCTCCCTTCCCTGTCACCTTGGCCACCCCTCTCCCCCTCCCTGTCACCTTGGCCACCCCTCTCCCTTCCCTTGTCACCTTGGCCACACCCTCTCCCTTCCCTGTCAACCTTGGCCACCCCTCTCCTTCCCTGTCACCTTGGCCACCCCTCTCTCCCTTCCCTGTCACCTTGGCCACCCCTCTCCCTTCCCTGTCACCTTGGTCACCCCCTCTCCCTTCCCTGTCACCTTGGCCACCCCTCTCCCTTCCCTGTCACCTTGGCCACCCCTCTCCCTTCCCTGTCACCTTGGCCACCCCTCTCCCTTCCCTGTCACCTTGGCCACCCCTCTCCCCTTGGCCTCCCCTTTCACTGTCGACCTTGGCCACCTCTCTCCCTTCCCTGTCACCTTGTTAGATGCCCTAGCTCCTGTTTACATGTCTGTGAGCTGAGATCTGTTATGGAATCTTGTCAGGAAACTCTCCTCTCCTCCAGCCCAGGTTAGACTGCCAGAGCTGAGATCTGCTCATAAGACACTGGTTTATGTGTTTCTGGATTCTGTGTTGTTTTAGGGAGAGAATGAGAGGGATTGAGCATCCTTTAATGGAGAGGGGAAGTGTGTAAATATACTGTAGCTACGGACAGGCTCTGTTCTGGTACCATATCTGTCTACTGATCTTTACCTCTGGACCGGCTCTGTTTCTGGTACCCATATCTGTCTACTGATCTTTACCCTATGGACAGGCTCTGTTCTGGTACCATATCTGTCTACTGATCTTTACCCTATGGACAGGCTCTGTTCTGGTACCATATCTGTCTACTGATCTTTACCCTATGGACAGGGTTCTCTGGTACCATATCTGTCTACTGAGTCTTTACCCTATGGACAGGCTCTGTTCTGGTACCATATCTGTCTACTGATCTTTACCCTATGGACAGGCCTCTTTCTGGTACCATATCTGTCTACTGATCTCTTACCCCTACGGACAGGCTCTGTTCTGGTACCATATCTGTCTACTGATCTTTACCCTAGGGACAGGCTCTGTTCTGGTACCATATCTGTCTACTGGTCTTTACCCTATGGACAGGCTCTGTTCTGGTACCATATCTGTCTACTGATCTTTACCCTATGGACAGGCTCTGTTCTGGTACCATATCTGTCTACTGGTCTTTACCCTACGGACAGGCTCTGTTCTGGTACCATATCTGTGTCTACTGATCTTACCCTATGGACAGGCTCTGTTCTGGTACCATATCTGTCTACTGATCTTTACCCTACGGACAGGCTCTGTTCTGGTACCATATCTGTCTACTGATCTTTACCCTATGGACAGGCTCTGTTCTGGTACCATATCTGTCTACTGGGCTGTCTACAGTCAAACCTCATTAGACATATATCCTCCCTCCCTCCCTCCCTTCCATCCTCCCCCCTCCATCATCTCTCCCCCCCCTCCTCCCTCTCCCTCCCTCCCTCCCCTCCCCTCCCCCTCCCTCCCTCCCTCCTCCCCTCCAACCCCTCCCTCCCCTCCTCCCACCCCTCCCTCCCTCCCTCCCTCCCTCCCCTCCCTCCAACCCCTCCCTCCCTCCCTCCCTTCCATCCTCCCCTCCCACTCCCTCCCTCCCTCCCCTCCTCCCTTTCCATCCTCCCCCCTCCATCCCTCCCTCCCCTCTCTCCTCCCCTCCCTCCCTCCCTCCCCTCCCTCCAACCCCTCCCCTCCCCTCCCTCCAACCCCCTCCCCTCCCTCCAACCCCCCCTCCCCTCCCTCCCTCCCTCCCCTCCCTCCAACCCCTCCCTCCCCTCCCTACCTATTATTTTTTGTCTCATGTTTTCTCTCCTCCCTCCCCTCCCTCCAACCCTCCCTCCCTGTCCTATTATTTTTTGTCTCATGTTTTCTCTCCTCCCTCCCCTCCCTCCCTCCCTCCCTCCAACCCCTCCCTCCCTCCCATCCTATTATTTTTGTCTCATGTTTTTCTCTCCTCCCTCCCCTCCCTCCCTCCCTCCCTCCAACCCCTCCCTCCCTTCCATCCTCCCCACTCCCCTCCCTCCAACCCCCTCCCTCCTCTCCCTCCCCCCTCCCTCCCCTCCCTCAACCCCTCCCTCCTCTCCCTCCCCTCCCTCCCTCCCTCCAACCCCTCCCTCTCCCCACTCCCTCCCTCCCCCCCCCCCTCCCTCCAATCCCCCGCCCTCCTCTTCCTCCCCCCCCCCTCCCTCCCTCCCTCCCCTCCCTCCAACCCCTCCCTCCTCTCCCTCCAACCCCTCCCTCCTCTCCCTCCCTCCCTCCCTCCAACCCCTCCCTCCAATCTCTCCCTCCCTCCCTCCCTCCCCTCCCTCCAACCCCTCCCTCCCTGTCCCCTTATTTTTTGTCTCATGTTTTTCTCTCCTCCCTCCCTCCCTCCCCTCCCCTCCCTCCTCTCCCTCCAAACCCCTCCCTCCCCACTCCCTCCCTCCCTCCCCCCCTCCCTCACAACCCCTCCCTCCAACCCCTCCCTCAAACCCCTCCCTCCAACCCCTCCCCTCTCTCTCCCTCCCTCCCTCCTCCTCCCTCCAACACCCCTCCCTCCTCTCCCCCCCTCCCTATCCTATTATTTTTGTCTCATGTTTTCTCCTCCTCCCTCCCCTCCCTCCCTCCCCTCCCTCCACCCCTCCCTCCCCACTCCCTCCCTCCCTCCCTCCCCCCCCTCCCTCCTCTCCCTCCCTCCCTCCCTGTCCTATTATTTTTGTCTCATGTTTTCTCTCCTCCCTCCCTCCCTCCCTCCCCCCCTCCAACCCCTCCCCCCCCCTCCAACCCCTCCCTCCCTTCTCTCCTCCCCCCTCCATCATCTCTCCCCCCCTCCCTCCCTCCCCTCCCTCCCTCCCCTCCCTCCCCTCCCTCCCTCCCTCCCCTCCAACCCCTCCCTCCCCTCCCTCCCCCCCCTCCCTCCCTCCCTCCCCCTCCCTCCAACCCCTCCCTCCCTCCCTCCCTCCCTTCCATCCTCCCCCCACTCCCTCCCTCCCTCCCCTCCTCCCTTCCATCCTCCCCCCTCCATCCCTCCCTCCCTCTCCTCCCCCCCTCCCTCCCTCCAACCCCTCCCTCCCCTCTCCTCCAACCCCCTCCCCCTCCCTCCCTCCCTCCCCCTCCCTCCCTCCCCCCTCCAACCCCTCCCCTCCCTCCCTATCCTATTACTTTTTGTCTCATGTTTTCTCTCCTCCCTCCTCCCCTCCCTCCCTCCCCTCCCTCCAACCCCTCCCTCCCTGTCCTATTATTTTTTGTCTCATGTTTTCTCTCCTCCCTCCCCTCCCTCCCTCCCTCCAACCCCTCCCCTCCCTTCCATCCTCCCCACTCCCTCCCTCCAAACCCCCCCCTCCTCCTCCCTCCCCTCCCTCCCCTCCCTCCAACCCCTCCCTCCTCTCCCTCCCCTCCCTCCCCCTCCCTCCAACCCCTCCCTCCTCTCCCTCCCCTCCCTCCCTCCCTCAACCCCTCCCTCCCCCCACTCCCCCCCCCCCTCCCCCCCCCCTCCCTCCAACCCCGCGCCCTCCTCTCCCTCCAACCCCTCCCTCCCCACTCCTCCCTCCCTCCCTCCCCCCTCTCTCCCTCTCCCCTCCCTCCCTTCCCCCCCCCCCCTCCCTCCCTCCCCTCCCTCCAACCCCCTCCCTCCTCTCCCTCCCTCCCTGTCCTATTATTTTTGTCTCATCATTTTCTTTTCTCTCCTCCCTCCCTCTCCCCCCCTCAACCCCCCCCCCCTCCAACCCTCCCCCCCTCCACCCCCCCCCCCCTCCAACCCCTCCCTCCCTCCAACCCCTCCCTCCAACCCCTCCCTCCCCTCTCCCTCCAACCCCTCCCTCCTCTCCCTCCAACCATTCCCTCCCCCCCCTCCAACCCCCTCCCTCCTCTCCCTCCCTCCCTGTCCTATTATTTTTGTCTCATGTTTTCTCTCATCCCTCCCTCCCCTCCCCCCTCCCTCCATCCCTCCCTCCCTCCCCCCTCCCTCCATCCCTCCCTCCCTCCCCCCTCCCCTCCCCCCTCCCTCCCTCCCTCCCCCCTCCCCTCCCTCCAACCCCTCCCTCCCTCCCTCCATCCCTCCCTCCCCTCCCTCCCTCCTCCCTCCCTCCCTCCCCTCCCCTCCCTCCCTCCCTCCCCTCCCCTCCCTCCCTCCCTCCCTGTCCTATTATTTTTGTCTCATGGTTTTTCTCCTCCTTCCCTCCAGTTGCTATGGAACTACAAGCTGAACCTGACAACGGATCCCAAGTTTGAGTCTGTGGCCATGGAGATCTGCAAGAGTACTATCACTGAGGTTAATCTGACACACACCCCCCCCACACACACACACACACACACACACACCACACACCCACACACTCACACACACACACACACACACACACACACACACACACACACACACACCACACACCCACACTACCCCACACACCAAATGAGAGCACTTTGTAGAGAATAGGATGCCATTTGGTGCAGAGACAGAGAGGGTCCCTCACAATGAGTCTGGATGGATGGATGGACGGACTGGCTGACTGATAGTGAACACAACCCAGACTGTTTAAAGACTGATTGTTACAGTACTGACCCCCCCACTACAGTACTGTTCCCCCCACTACAGTACTGTCCCCCCCACTACAGTACTGTCCCCCCCACTACAGTACTGTCCCCCCCCACTACAGTACTGTCCCCCCCACTACAGTACTGTCCCCCCCCCCCCTACAATACTGTCCCCCCCCCCACTACAGTACTGCCCCCCCCCCCACTACAGTACTGTCCCCCCCCCCACTACAATACTGTCCCCCCCCCCACTACAGTACTGCCCCCCCCCACTACAGTACTGTCCCCCCCCACTACAGTACTGTCCCCCCCACTACAGTACTGTCCCCCCCCACTACAGTACTGTCCCCCCCACTACAGTACTGTCCCCCCCCACTACAGTACTGTCCCCCCCACTACAGTACTGTCCCCCCCACTACAGTACTGTCCCCCCCACTACAGTACTGTCCCCCCCACTACAGTACTGACCCCCCCCACTACAGTACTGACCCCCCCCACTACAGTACTGTCCCCCCCACTACAATACTGCCCCCCCCCCCCCACTACAATACTGTCCCCCCCCCCACTACAGTACTGCCCCCCCCCCCACTACAGTACTGTCCCCCCCCCCACTACAGTACTTTCCCCCCACTACAGTACTGACCCCCCCACTACAGTACTGTCCCCCCCACTACAGTACTGTCCCCCCCACTACAGTACTGTCCCCCCCCCCCACTACAGTACTGTCCCCCCCCCCACTACAGTACTGTCCCCCCCCCCACTACAGTACTGTCCCCCCCCCCACTACAGTACTGTCCCCCCCCACTACAGTACTGTCCCCCCCCACTACAGTACTGTCCCCCCCCCACTACAGTACTGTCCCCCCCCCACTACAGTACTGTCCCCCCCACTACAGTACTGTCCCCCCCCACTACAGTACTGTCCCCCCCACTACAGTACTGTCCCCCCCCACTACAGTACTGTCCCCCCCCCACTACAGTACTGTCCCCCCCACTACAGTACTGTCCCCCCCCCCCCCCACTACAGTACTGTCCCCCCCCCCACTACAGTACTGTCCCCCCCCCCACTACAGTACTGTCCCCCCCACTACAGTACTGTCCCCCCCACTACAGTACTGTCCCCCCCACTACAGTACTGTCCCCCCCCACTACAGTACTGTCCCCCCCACTACAGTACTGTCCCCCCCCCCCCCTACAGTACTGTCCCCCACCACTACAGTACTGCCCCCCCCCCACTACAGTACTGTCCCCCCCCCACTACAGTACTGTCCCCCCCACTACAGTACTGTCCCCCCCGCCCCACTACAGTACTGCCCCCCCCCCCACTACAGTACTGTCCCCCCCCCACTACAGTACTGTTCCCCCCCCCCACTACAGTACTGTCCCCCCCACTACAGTACTGTCCCCCCCCCCACTACAGTACTGTCCCCCCCACTACAGTACTGTCCCCCCCCACTACAGTACTGTCCCCCCCCACTACAGTACTGTCCCCCCCACTACAGTACTGTCCCCCCCCCCCACTATTAAAGAGACTGTTATTGCCAGGGCCTTCAATCCCCCACTATTAAAGAGACTGTTACTGCCAGGGGCCTTCAATCCCCCCACTATTAAAGAGACTGTTACTGCCAGGGGCCTTCAATACCCCCCCCACTATTAAAGAGACTGTTACTGCCAGGGGCCTTCAATCCCCCCACTATTAAGAGAGACTGTTACTGCCAGGGGCCTTCAATCCCCCCCCCCCCCCCCCCCCCACTATTAAAGAGACTGTTACTGCCAGGGGCCTTCAATCCCCCCCACTATTAAAGAGACTGTTACTGCCAGGGGCCTTCAATCCCCCCCCCCCCCCCCCACTATTAAAGAGACTGTTACTGCCAGGGGCCTTCAATCCCCCCACTATTAAAGAGACTGTTACTGCCAGGGGCCTTCAATCCCCCCCACTATTAAAGAGACTGTTACTGCCAGGGGCCTTCAATCCCCCCCCACTATTAAAGAGACTGTTACTGCCAGGGGCCTTCAATCCCCCCCACTATTAAAGAGACTGTTACTGCCAGGGGCCTTCAATCCCCCCACTATTAAAGAGACTGTTACTGCCAGGGGCCTTCAATCCCCCCCCCACTATTAAAGAAACTGTTACTGCCAGGGGCCTTCAATCCCCCCCACTATTAAAGAGACTGTTACTGCCAGGGACCTTCAATCCCCCCACTATTAAAGAGACTGTTACTGCCAGGGGCCTTCAATCCCCCCACTATTAAAGAGACTGTTACTGCCAGGGGCCTTCAATCCCCCCCCCCCCACTATTAAAGAGACTGTTACTGCCAGGGGCCTTCAATCCCCCCACTATTAAAGAGACTGTTACTGCCAGGGGCCTTCAACCCCCCCCCACTATTAAAGAGACTGTTACTGCCAGGGGCCTTCAATCCCCCCACTATTAAAGAGACTGTTACTGCCAGGGGCCTTCAATCCCCCCCACTATTAAAGAGACTGTTACTGCCAGGGGCCTTCAATCCCCCCCCACTATTAAAGAGACTGTTACTGCCAGGGGCCTTCAATCCCCCCACTATTAAAGAGACTGTTTATTTGCCAGGGGCCTTCAGTCCCCCCACTATTAAAGAGACTGTTATTGCCAGGGGCCTTCAATCCCCCCCACTATTAAAGAGACTGTTACTGCCAGGGGCCTTCAATCCCCCCACTATTAAAGAGACTGTTACTGCCAGGGGCCTTCAATCCCCCCCACTATTAAAGAGACTGTTACTGCCAGGGGCCTTCAATCCCCCCCCCCCCCCACTATTAAAGAGACTGTTACTGCCAGGGGCCTTCAATCCCCCCACTATTAAAGAGACTGTTATTGCCAGGGGCCTTCAATCCCCCCCCACTATTAAAGAGACTGTTATTGCCAGGGGCCTTCAATCCCCCCACTATTAAAGAGACTGTTATTGCCAGGGGCCTTCAATCCCCCCCCCACTATTAAAGAGACTGTTTACTGCCAGGGGCCTTCAATCCCCCCCACTATTAAAGAGACTGTTACTGCCAGGGGCCTTCAATCCCCCCACTATTAAAGAGACTGTTACTGCCAGGGGCCTTCAATCCCCCCCCCCCCCCCCCCCCACTATTAAAGAGACTGTTACTGCCAGGGGCCTTCAATCCCCCCACTATTAAAGAGACTGTTATTGCCAGGGGCCTTCAATCCCCCCCCCCCACTATTAAAGAGACTGTTATTGCCAGGGGCCTTCATCCCCCCCACTATTAAAGAGACTGTTATTGCCAGGGGCCTTCAATCCCCCCACTATTAAAGAGACTGTTACAGCCAGGGGCCTTCAATCCCCCCACTATTAAAGAGACTGTTATTGCCAGGGGCCTTCAATCCCCCCCACTATTAAAGAGACTGTTTACAGCCAGGGGCCTTCAATCCCCCCCACTATTAAAGAGACTGTTATTGCCAGGGCCTTCAATACTTGCCCCCCCCCCCCACTATTAAAGAGACTGTTATTGCCAGGGGCCTTCAATCCCCCCACTATTAAAGAGACTGTTATTGCCAGGGGCCTTCAATCCCCCCACTATTAAAGTACTGTTACAGCCAGGGGCCTTCAATCCCCCCACTATTACTGTCCCCTGTTACTACAGGGGTCCACCCCCACTACAGTACCCCCCCCTATTTAAGAGTACTGTTACCCCCCACTACAGTACTGTCCCCCCCACTACAGTACTGTCCCCCCCACTACAGTACTGTCCCCCCCCCACTACAGTACTGTCCCCCCCCCCCCCACTACAGTACTGTCCCCCCCCCCCCACTACAGTACTGTCCCCCCCCACTACAGTACTGTCCCCCCCCCACTACAGTACTGTCCCCCCCCCCACTACAGTACTGTCCCCCCCCACTACAGTACTGTCCCCCCCACTACAGTACTGTCCCCCCCCCACTACAGTACTGTCCCCCCCACTACAGTACTGTCCCCCCCCACTACAGTACTGTCCCCCGCCCCCCCCCCCCACTACAGTACTGTCCCCCCCCACTACAGTACTGTCCCCCCCCCACTACAGTACTGTCCCCCCCCCCACTACAGTACTGTCCCCCCCCCCACTACAGTACTGTCCCCCCCCCCACTACAGTACTGTCCCCCCCCCACTACAGTACTGTCCCCCCCCCCACTACAGTACTGTCCCCCCCACTACAGTACTGTCCCCGCCCCACTACAGTACTGTCCCCCCCCCCACTACAGTACTGTCCCCCCCCACTACAGTACTGTCCCCCCCCACTACAGTCCCCCCCTGTCCCCCCCACTACAGTACTGTCCCCCCCACTACAGTACTGTCCCCCCCCCACTACAGTACTGTCCCCCCCCCCCACTACAGTACTGTCCCCCCCACTACAGTACTGTCCCCCCCCCACTACAGTACTGTCCCCCCCCCCCACTACAGTACTGTCCCCCCCCACTACAGTACTGTCCCCCCCCACTACAGTACTGTCCCCCCCCCCACTACAGTACTGTCCCCCCCACTACAGTACTGTCCCCCCCCACTACAGTACTGTCCCCGCCCCACTACAGTACTGTCCCCCCCCCACTACAGTACTGTCCCCCCCACTACAGTACTGTCCCCCCCCACTACAGTACTGTCCCCCCCCCACTACAGTACTGTCCCCCCCCCCTCTACAGTACTGGCCCCCCCCACTACAGTACTGTCCCCCCCCACTACAGTACTGTCCCCCCCACTACAGTACTGTCCCCCCCCCACTACAGTACTGTCCCCCCCCCACTACAGTACTGTCCCCCCCACTACAGTACTGTCCCCCCCCCACTACAGTACTGTCCCCCCCACTACAGTACTGTCCCCCCCCACTACAATACTGTCCCCCCCCCCCACTACAATACTGTCCCCCCCACTATCCCCACAGCTACCCCCACTACAGTACTGTCCCCCCCACTACAGTACTGTCCCCCCACTACAGTACTGTCCCCCCCCCCACTACAGTACTGGCCCCCCCCACTACAGTACTGTCCCCCCCCCCCCACTACAGTACTGTCCCCCCCCCACTACAGTACTGTCCCCCCCCCACTACAGTACTGTCCCCCCCCCACTACAGTACTGTCCCCCCCACTACAGTACTGTCCCCCCCACTACAGTACTGACCCCCCCCACTACAGTACTGTCCCCCCCCCACTACAGTACTGTCCCCCCCACTACAGTACTGTCCCCCCCACTACAGTACTGTCCCCCCCCACTACAGTACTGTCCCCCCCCCACTACAGTACTGTCCCCCCCCACTACAGTACTGTCCCCCCCACTACAGTACTGTCCCCCCCACTACAGTACTGTCCCCCCCACTATCCCCCCCACTACAGTACTGTCCCCCCCCCCCCCCACTATCCCCACAGCTACCCCCACTACAGTACTGTGAATTTATAATTTTTTCTAATCCTTCAATCCCCCCCCCCCCCACTATTAAAGAGACTGTTACTGCCAGGGGCCTTCAACCCCCCCCCCCCACTATTAAAGAGACTGTTACTGCCAGGGGCCTTCAATCCCCCCCCCCACTATTAAAGAGACTGTTATTGCCAGGGGCCTTCAATCCCCCCCACTATTAAAGAGACTGTTACTGCCCAGGGGCCTTCAATCCCCCCACTATTAAAGAGACTGTTACTGCCAGGGGCCTTCAACCCCCCCACTATTAAAGAGACTGTTACTGCCAGGGGCCTTCAATCCCCCCACTATTAAAGAGACTGTTACTGCCAGGGGCCTTCATCCCCCCCCCCCCCCCCCCCACTATTAAAGAGACTGTTACTGCCAGGGGCCTTCAATCCCCCCACTATTAAAGGGACTGTTACTGCCAGGGGCCTTCAATCCCCCCCCCCCCCCACTATTAAAGAGACTGTTACTGCCAGGGGCCTTCAATCCCCCCACTATTAAAGAGACTGTTACTGCCAGGGGCCTTCAATCCCCCCCACTATTAAAGAGACTGTTACTGCCAGGGGCCTTCAATCCCCCCCCCCCACTATTAAAGAGACTGTTACTGCCAGGGGCCTTCAATCCCCCCACTATTAAAGAGACTGTTACTGCCAGGGGCCTTCAATCCCCCCACTATTAAAGAGACTGTTACTGCCAGGGGCCTTCAATCCCCCCCCCACTATTAAAGAAACTGTTACTGCCAGGGGCCTTCAATCCCCCCCCACTATTAAAGAGACTGTTACTGCCAGGGACCTTCAATCCCCCCACTATTAAAGAGACTGTTACTGCCAGGGGCCTTCAATCCCCCCACTATTAAAGAGACTGTTACTGCCAGGGGCCTTCAATCCCCCCCCCCCCCACTATTAAAGAGACTGTTACTGCCAGGGGCCTTCAATCCCCCCCCACTATTAAAGAGACTGTTACTGCCAGGGGCCTTCAAACCCCCCCACACTATTAAAGAGACTGTTACTGCCAGGGGCCTTCAATCCCCCCACTATTAAAGAGACTGTTACTGCCAGGGGCCTTCAATCCCCCCACTATTAAAGAGACTGTTACTGCCAGGGGCCTTCAATCCCCCCCACTATTAAAGAGACTGTTACTGCCAGGGGCCTTCAATCCCCCCACTATTAAAGAGACTGTTATTGCCAGGGGCCTTCAGTCCCCCCACTATTAAAGAGACTGTTATTGCCAGGGGCCTTCAATCCCCCCCACTATTAAAGAGACTGTTACTGCCAGGGGCCTTCAATCCCCCCACTATTAAAGAGACTGTTACTGCCAGGGGCCTTCAATCCCCCCCACTATTAAAGAGACTGTTACTGCCAGGGGCCTTCACCCCCCCCCCCCCCACTATTAAAGAGACTGTTACTGCCAGGGGCCTTCAATCCCCCCACTATTAAAGAGACTGTTACTGCCAGGGGCCTTCAATCCCCCCCCACTATTAAAGAGACTGTTATTGCCAGGGGCCTTCAATCCCCCCCCCACTATTAAAGAGACTGTTATTGCCAGGGGCCTTCAATCCCCCCCCCCCACTATTAAAGAGACTGTTACTGCCAGGGGCCTTCAATCCCCCCACTATTAAAGAGACTGTTACTGCCAGGGGCCTTCAATCCCCCCACTATTAAAGAGACTGTTACTGCCAGGGGCCTTCAATCCCCCCCCCCCCCACTATTAAAGAGACTGTTACTGCCAGGGGCCTTCAATCCCCCCCACTATTAAAGAGACTGTTATTGCCAGGGGCCTTCAATCCCCCCCCCCCCCACTATTAAAGAGACTGTTATTGCCAGGGGCCTTCAATCCCCCCCCACTATTAAAGAGACTGTTATTGCCAGGGGCCTTCAATCCCCCCACTATTAAAGAGACTGTTACAGCCAGGGGCCTTCAATCCCCCCACTATTAAAGAGACTGTTATTGCCAGGGGCCTTCAACCCCCCCACTATTAAAGAGACTGTTACAGCCAGGGGCCTTCAATCCCCCCACTATTAAAGAGACTGTTATTGCCAGGGGCCTTCAATCCCCCCCCCCCACTATTAAAGAGACTGTTATTGCCAGGGGCCTTCAATCCCCCCCACTATTAAAGAGACTGTTATTGCCAGGGGCCTTCAATCCCCCCACTATTAAAGAGACTGTTACAGCCAGGGGCCTTCAATCCCCCCACTATTAAAGAGACTGTTATTGCCAGGGGCCTTCAATCCCCCCCACTATTAAAGAGACTGTTACAGCCAGGGGCCTTCAATCCCCCCACTATTAAAGAGACTGTTACAGCCAGGGGCCTTCAATCCCCCCCCCCCCCCACTATTAAAGAGACTGTTACTGCCAGGGGCCTTCAATCCCCCCCACTATTAAAGAGACTGTTACTGCCAGGGGCCTTCAACCCCCCCACTATTAAAGAGACTGTTACAGCCAGGGGCCTTCAATCCCCCCCCCCCCACTATTAAAGAGACTGTTACAGCCAGGGGCCTTCAATCCCCCCCACTATTAAAGAGACTGTTACAGCCAGGGGCCCCAATCCCCCCACTATTAAAGAGACTGTTATTGCCAGGGGCCTTCAATCCCCCCCACTATTAAAGAGACTGTTACAGCCAGGGGCCTTCAATCCCCCCCACTATTAAAGAGACTGTTACAGCCAGGGGCCTTCAATCCCCCCACTATTAAAGAGACTGTTATTGCCAGGGGCCTTCAATCCCCCCCACCTTAAAGAGACTGTTACTGCCAGGGCCTTCAACCCCCCCACTATTAAAGAGACTGTTACAGCCAGGGGCCTTCAATCCCCCCCCCCCACTATTAAAGAGACTGTTACTGCCAGGGGCCAAGGGCCTGCACTGAGTGACTGGCTCATTAGCAGGAGTAATTCTCTCCCTGAGTTTAGACTGAATGTATTACTTAGCCTTTCCTTCTCCCCCATTGCAGGAGTAATTCTCTCCCTGAGTTTAGACTGAATGTATTCCTTAGCCTTTCCTTCTCCCCCATTGCAGGAGTAATCTCTCTCCCTGAGTTTTAGACTGAATGTATTACTTAGCCTTTCCTTCTCCCCCATTGCAGGAGTAATTCTCTCCCTGAGTTTAGACTGAATGTATTACTTAGCCTTTCCTTCTCCTCCATTGCAGGAGTAATTCTCTCCCTGAGTTTAGACTGAATGTATTCCTTAGCCTTTCCTTCTCCTCCATTGCAGGAGTAATTCTCTCCCTGAGTTTAGACTGAATGTATTCCTTAGCCTTTCCTTCTCCTCCATTGCAGGAGTAATTCTCTCCCTGAGTTTAGACTGAATGTATTCCTTAGCCTTTCCTTCTCCCCCATTGCAGGAGTAATTCTCTCCCTGAGTTTAGACTGAATGTATTACTTAGCCTTTCCTTCTCCCCCATTAGCAGGAGTAATTCTCTCCCTGAGTTTAGACTGAATATATTACTTAGCCTTTCCTTCTCCTCCATTGCAGGAGTAATTCTCTCCCTGAGTTTAGACTGAATGTATTCCTTAGCCTTTCCTCTCCCCCATTGCAGGAGTAATTCTCTCCCTGAGTTTAGACTGAATGTATTCCTTAGCCTTTCCTTCTCCTCCATTGCAGGAGTAATTCTCTCCCTGAGTTTAGACTGAATGTATTACTTAGCCTTTCCTTCTCCTCCATTGCAGGAGTAATTCTCTCCCTGAGTTTAGACTGAATGTATTCCTTAGCCTTTCCTTCTCCCCCATTGCAGGAGTAATTCTCTCCCTGAGTTTAGACTGAATGTATTACTTAGCCATAACCCTAACCCTAGCCCTAACCCTAGCCCTAACCCTAGCCCTAACCCTAGCCCTAGCCATAGCCCTAGCCCTAGCCCTAACCCCAACCCTTTCCTTCTCCTCCATTGTATGTTTTGAAAGGAGATCTTGTCATAGACAATATCACTTCATCCAATCATTTCAAACACAGCACACTTGTTACATGTTTTAAATCCTCTAAAATCGAGCCTACTATTTAATCCTATTAACAACGTCTGTTTTAATTTAATTCTACCCCATTGTTGAGTCTGTTTTGGCCAAACTCTTTTATCCAGATTTAGGAGTGTGTATTTAACCCCTGTCTCTCCCCCTCTCAGATTAAGGAGTGTGTATTTAACCCCTGTGTCCCCCCCTGCCCCCTCTCAGATTAAGGAGTGTGTATTTAACCCCTGTGTCTCCCCCTCTCAGATTAAGGAGTGTGTATTTAACCCCTGTGTCCCCCCCTGCCCCCTCTCAGATTAAGGAGTGTGTATTTAACCCCTGTGTCTCCCCCTCTCAGATTAAGGAGTGTGTATTTAACCCCTGTGTCCCCCCCTGCCCCCTCTCAGATTAAGGAGTGTGTATTTAACTCCTGTGTCTCCCCCCCTCAGATTAAGGAGTGTGTATTTAACCCCTGTGTCCCCCCCTGCCCCCTCTCAGATTAAGGAGTGTGTATTTAACCCCTGTGTCCCCCCCTGCCCCCTCTCAGATTAAGGAGTGTGTATTTAACCCCTGTGTCTCCCCCCCTCAGATTCAGAAGGAGTGTGTATTTAACCCCTGTGTCCCCCCCTGCCCCCTCTCAGATTAAGGAGTGTGTATTTAACCCCTGTGTCTCCCCCTGCCCCCTCTCAGATTAAGGAGTGTTCGGAGGAGGAGCGAGGTAAGGGTTACCTGGTGTCCTGCCTGGTGGGTCACCGTGGTAACATCACTGAGTACCAGTGTCACCAGTACATTACCAAGATGGCCTCCATCATCTTCTCCGACTACAGACTGATCTGTGGCTTCATGGACACGTGTAGAGACGACATCAACACGCTACGCTGTGGAAGCATCAACATTGGAGACAAGGTGAGATGGGAGTTGTAGTGTTACTCATAGGGAGGAAGGCTGAGGCACCATTGGCTCTGGGTGTCTAGTGATTGGTTAGGGCCACTCCGTAGGGCAGTGGGTTGGCTTGTCTAGTGATTGGTTAGGGCCACTTCATAGTGCAGTGGGTTGGCTTGTCTAGTGATTGGTTAGGACCACTTCGTAGGGCAGTGGGTTGGCTTGTCTAGTGATTGGTTAGGACCACTTCATAGTGCACTCTCTAATGAATAATTCATTGTGTGGGAGGAGAAACCTTAAATAAAAAATCAGATGCAGTGGCTTGCGACAGTATTCACCCCCCTTGGCATTTTTCCTATTTTGTTGCCTTACAACCTGGAATTAAAATGGATTTTTTGGGGGGTTTGTATCATTTGATTTGCACAACATGCCTACCACTTTGAAGATGCAAAATATTTTTTATTGTGAAACAAACAAGAAATAAGACAAAAACACAGAACTTGAGCGTGCATAACTGTTCACCCCCCAAAGTCAATACTTTGTAGAGCCACCTTTTGCAGCAATTACAGCTGCAAGTCTCTTGGCGTATGTCTCTATAAGCTTGGCACATCTAGCCACTGGGATTTCTGCCCATTCTTCAAGGCAAAACTGCTCCAGCTCCTTCAAATCAAAGTTTATTTGTCACATACCCGTGTTTAGCAGATGTTATAGCGGGTGTAGCGAAATGCTTGTGCTTCTAGCTCCGACAGTGCAGTAATATCTAACAAGTAATATCTAACAATTTCACAACATATACCCAATACACACAAAACTAGTAAGGAATGGGATTTAAGAATATATACATATATGGACAAGCAATGACAGAGCGGCATGGACTAAGATACAGTAGAATATTATAGAATAGAATGCAGTATATACATATGAGATGAGTAATGCAAGATATGTAAACATTATTAAAGTGACTAGTGTTCCATTTCTTAAAGTGGCCAGTGATTTCAATAGGCAGCAGCAGCCTCTAATATGCTAGTGATGGCTATTTAACAGTCTGATGGCCTTGAGATAGAAGCTGTTTTTCATTCTCTCGGTCCCAGCTTTGATGCACCTGTACTGACCTCGCCTTCTGGATGATAGCGGGGTGAACAGGCAGTGGCTCATGTGGTTGAAGTCCTTGATGATATTTTTTGGCCTTCCTGTGACATCGGGTGCTGTATTTTTTTTTTTTTGGAGGGCGGGTAGTTTGCCCCCGGTAATGCGTTCGGCAGACCGCACCACCCTCTGGAGAGCCCTGCGGTTGCGGGCGGTGCAGTTGCCGTACCAGGCGGTGATACAGCCCGACAGGATGCTCTCAATTGTGCATCTGTAAAAGTTTGTGAGGGTTTTAGGTGCCAAGCCGAATTTCTTCAGCCTCCTGAGGTTGAAGAGGCTCTGTTGCGCCTTCTACACCACACTGTCTGCGTGGGTGGACCATTTCAGTTTGTCGGTGACGTGTACGCCAAGGAACTTGACGCTTTCCACCTTCTCCACTGCGGTCCCGTCAATGTGGATAGGGGGGTGCACCCTCTGCTGTTTCCTGAAGTCCACGATCATCTCCTTTGTTTTGTTGACGTTGAGTGAGAGGTTATTTTCCTGGCACCACACTCCCAGAGCCCTCACCTCCTCCCTGTAGGCTGTCTCGTCATTGTTAGTAATCAAGCCTACTACTGTTGTGTCGTCTGCAAACTTGATGATTGAGTTGGAGGCGTGCTTGGCCACGCAGTCATGGGTGAACAGGGAGTACAGGAGGGGGCTGAGCACGCACCCTTGTGGGGCCCCGGTGTTGAGGATCAGCAAAGTGGAGATGCTGTTTCCTACCTTCACCACCTGGGGGGTGGCCCGTCAGGAAGTCCAGGATCCAGTTGCACAGGGCGGGGTTCAGACCCAGGGCCTCGAGTTTGATGATGAGCTTGGAGGGTACTATGGTGTTGAATGCTGAGCCATAGTCAATGAACAGCATTCTTACATAGGTATTCCTCTTGTCCAGATGGGATAGGGCAGTGTCATGGCGATTGCATCGTCTGTGGATCTATTGGGGTGGTAAGCAAATTGAAGTGGGTCTAGGTAGGGTGACAGGTAAGGTGGAGGTGATATGATCCTTGACTAGTCTCTCAAAGCACTTTATGATGACAGAGGTTAGTGCTACAGGGCGATAGTCATTTAGTTCAGTTACCTTTGCTTTCTTGGGTACAGGAACAATGGTGGCCATCTTGAAGCATGTGGGGACAGCAGACTGGGACAGGGAGAGATTGAATATGTCCATGAACACACCAGCCAGCTGGTCTGAACATGCTCTGAGGACGCGGCTAGGGATGACGTCTGGGCCGGCAGCCTTGCGGGGGTTAACACGCTTAAATGTCTTAATCACGTCGGCCACATAGAAGGCGAGGCCACAGTCCTTGGTAGTGGGAGTCGTCAGTGGCACTGTGTTATCCTCAAAGCGGGCGAAGAAGGTGTTTAGCTTGTCTGGAAGCGAGACGTCGGTGTCAGCTACGTGGCTGGTTTTCCTTTTGTAGTCCGTGATTGTCTGTAGACCCTGCCACATACGTCTCGTGTCTGAGCCGTTGAATTGCGCCTCCACTTTGTCTCTATACTGATGTTTTGCCAGTTTAATTGCCTTGCGGAGTGAGTAGCTACACTGTTTGTATTCTGCCATATTCCCAGTCACCTTGCCATGGTTGAATGCGGTGGTTCACGCTTTCAGATTGGCGCGAATGCTGCCATCTATCCACGGTTTCTGGTTTGGGTAGGTTTTAATAGTCACAGTGGGCACAACATCACCTATACACTTCCTGATAAACTCAGTCACCGTTTCAGTGTATTCATCTAAATTATTTTCGGAAGCTACCCGGAACATATCCCAGTCCGCGTGATCAAAACAATCTTGAAGCATGGATTCCGATTGGTCAGACCAGCGTTGAATAGTCCTTAGCACAGGTATTTCCTGTTTGAGTTTCTGCCTATAGGAAGGGAGGAGCAAAATGGAGTTGTGGTCAGATTTGCAGAAAGGAGGGCGGGGGAGGGCCTTATAACCATTCCGGAAGTTCGACTAGCAATGGTCGAGGATTTTGGCAGCGCGAGTACAACAGTCAATATGTTGATAGAACTTCGGCAGCCTAGTCCTCAAATTTGCTTTGTTAAAATCCCCGGCTACAATAAATGCAGCCTCAGGATATGTGGTTTCCAGTTTGCATAAAGTCCAGAGGGAAGCTTTATATTTGAGGGCCGTCGTGGGTATCGGCTTGAGGGGGGATATACACGGCCTTGACGTTATAACCGAATAAAATTATCCGGAGGAGATAAATCGGTCCCTCTCCTTGGCGATGTTTTGTGAGATATTCTAGTTGTCGGGTGAACAAAAAAGGTGCTCGAGTTCCTGTATGTTACTACAATTACACAATGAGTCGTTAATCATGAAACCCACACCTAATAATGTAAAAAAATAATACATAAAAAAACAAAATACTGCAAAGTTTCCTAAGAGCTAGTCGCGAGGCCGCCATCTTCGTCGGCGGCAGGAAAGTTGGATGGGTTCCGCTGGTGTACAGCGATCTTTAAGTCATACCACAGATACTCAATTGGATTGAGGTATGGGCTTTGACGAGGCCATTCCAAGACATTTAAATGTTTCCCCTTAAACCACTCAAGTGTTGCTTTAGCAGTATGCTTAGGGTCATTGTCCTGCTGGAAGGTGAACCTCTGTCCCAGTCTCAAATCTCTGGAAGACTGAAACAGGAGAATTTCCCAGTATTTAGCACCATCCATCATTCCTTCAATTTTGACCAGTTTCCCAGTCCCTGCCGATGGAAAAACATCCCCACAGCATGATGCTGCCACCACCATGCTTCACCGTGGGGATGGTGTTCTCGGGGTGATGAGAGGTGTTGGGTTTGCCCCAGACATAGCGTTTTCCTTGATGGCCAAAAAGCTAAATTTTAGTCTCATCTGACCAGAGTACCTTCTTCCATATGTTTGGGGAGTCTCCCACATGCCTTTTGGCGAACACCAAACGTGTTTGCTTATTTTTTTCTTTAAGCAACAGCTTTTTTCTGGCCACTCTTCCGTAAAGCCCAGCTCTGTGGTGTGTACGGCTTAAAGTGGTCCTATGGACAGATACTACAATCTCCGCTGTGGAGCTTTGCAGCTCCTTCAGGGTTATCTTTGGACTCTTTGTTGCCTCTGATTAATGCCCTCCTTGCCTGGTCTGTGAGTTTTGGTGGGCGGCCCTCTCTTGGCAGGTTTGTTGTGGTGTTGCAGACACTGGGGCCTTTCAGAACAGGTGTGTATACAGTGCTATGAAAAAGTATTTGCCCCCTTTCTAATTTTCTCTACTTTTGCATATTTGTGATACTGAATGTTATCAGATCTTCAATCAAAACCTAATATTAGATAAATGGAACATAAGTGAACAAATAACACAACAATTACATATTTATTTCATATACAAAGTTATGCAACACCCAATTCCCCTGTGTGAAAAAGTAATTGCCCCCTTACACTCAATAACTGGTTGTGCCACCTTTAGCTGCAATGACTACAACCAAATGCTTCCTGTAGTTGTTGATCAGTCTCTCACGTCGCTGTGGAGGAATTTTGGCCCACTCTTCCATGCAGAACGGCTTTAACTCAGTGACGTGTGGGTTTTCAAGCATGAACTGCTCGTTTCAAGTCCTGCCACAACATCTCAATTGGGATTAGGTCTGGACTTTGACTAGGCCATTCCAAAACTTCCAATTTGTTGCTTTTTAGCAATTTTCATGTAGACTTGATTGTGTGTTTTGGATCATTGTCTTGCTGCATGACCCAGCTGCGCTTCAGCTTCAGCTCACAGACGGATGGTCTGACATTCTCCTGAAGAATTCTCTGATACAGAGCAGAATTCATGGTTCCTTCTATTAAGGCAAGTCGTCCAGGTCCTGAGGCAGCAAAGCATCCCCAAACCATCACACCACCACCACCATGCTTGACCTTTGGTATGATGTTCTTACTGTGGAATGCAGTGTTTGGTTTTCGCCAGGCATAATGGGATCCATCTCGTCCAAAAAGTTGACTCAAGTTTGCCAAAAAGCACCTGGATGATCATCAAGACTCTTGGAAGAACGTTCTATGGACAGATGATTCAAAAGTATAACTTTTTGGACGACATGGTTCCAGTAATGCCTGGCGAAAACCAAACACTGCATTCCACAGGGGATGCTTTGCTGCCTCAGGACCTGGACGACTTGCCTTAATAGAAGGAACCATGAATTCTGCTCCGTATCAGAGAATTCTACAGGAGAATGTCAGACCATACATCTCCGTTTTGGATAGATAACTCTTCGTGTTGTTTGTTTAGTGTGTTCCAATTTTCCCAGAAGTGGTTATATTCTATGGATTCTTCAATTACATTGAGCTGATTTCTGACATGCTGTTCCTTCTTTTTTCCGTAGTGTATTTCTGTATTGTTTTAGTGATTCACCATAGTGAAGGCTCAGGTTCTCTGGGTCTCTATGTTTTTGGTTGGATAGGTTCCTCAATTTCTTTCTTAGGTTTTTGCATTCTTCATCAAACCATTTGTCAGTGTTGTTACTTTTCTTAGGTTGTCTGCTTGACATTTTTAGATTTTATAGGGAAGCTGAGAGGTCAAACATACTGTTTAGGTTTTCTACTGCCAAGTTTACACCTTCACTATTACAGTGGAACGTTTTGTCCAGGAAGTTTTCTAAAAGGGATTTAATTTGTTGTTGACTAATTGTTTTGACTACTTAACTTCCATCTATAGCATTTCTTAATAGTATGCAGTTTGTTTGGCTTTGATGCCTCATGATTCAGTGTTGCTCTGTTCAAGTAGACTGTGATTTTGCTGTGATCTGATAGGGGTGTCAGTGGGCTGACTGTGAAGGCTCTGAGAGACTTGTGATGAAGTAGTCTACAGTCGTGGTCAAAAGTTTTGAGAATGACAGAAGTATTGGTCTTCACAAAGTTCGCTGCTTCAGTGTTATGAGATATTTTTGTCAGATGTTACTGTGGTATACTGAAGTATAATTACAAGCATTCCATAAGTGTCAAAGGCTTTTATTGACAATTACATTAAGTTTATGCAAAGAGTCAATATTTGCAGTGTTGACCCTTCTTTTTCAAGACCTCTGCAATCCGCCCGGGCATGCTGTCAATTAACTTCTGGGCCACATCCTGACTGACGGCAGCCCATTCTTTTTTATATTTTTTTTGATCCGACCACACCGGAACGGCCGACCCTGACCCGCCGAGTTGAATCCTCCGGGCGGACTGCGCGGACCCCACCCGTTTACCTCTCAACGACGGCAGCCCATTCTTGCATAATCAATGCTTGGAGTTTGTCAGAATGTGTGGGTTTTTGTTTGTCCACCCGCCTCTTGAGGATCGACCACAAGTTCTCAATGGGATTAAGGTCTGGGGAGTTTCCTGGCCATGGACCCAAAATGTTTTGTTCCCCGAGCCACTTAGTTATCACTTTTCCCTCATGGCAAGGTGCTCCATCATGCTGGAAAAGGCGTTGGTCGTCACATAACTGTTCATGGATGGTTGAGAGAAGTTGCTCTCGGAGGATGTGTTGGTACCATTCTTTATTCATGGCTGTGTTCTTAGGCAACATTGTGAGTGAGCCCACTCCCTTGGCTGAGAAGCAACCCCACACATGAATGGTCTCAGGATGCTTTACCTTTGGCATGACACAGGACTGATGGTAGCGCTCACCTTGTCTTCTCCGGACAAGGTGTTTTCCGGATGCCCCAAACAATCGGAAAGGGGATTCATCAGAGAAAATGAAATTACCCCAGTCCTCAGCAGTCCAATCCCTGTACCTTTTGCAGAATATCAGTCTGTCCCTGATGTTTTTCCTGGAGAAAAGTGGCTTCTTTGCTGCCCTTCTTGACACCAGGCCATCCTCAAAGTCTTTGCCTCACTGTGCGTGCACTCACACCTGCCTTCTGCCATTCCTGAGCAAGCTCTGCACTGGTGGTGCCCCGATCCCGCAGCTGAATCAACTTTAGGAGACGGTCCTGGCGCTTGCAGGACTTTCTTGGGCGCCCTGACGCCTTCACAAGAATTGAACCGCTCTCCTTGAAGTTCTTGATGATCTGATAAATGGTTGATTTAGGTGCAATCTTACTAGCAGCAATATCCTTGCCTGTGAAGCCCTTTTTTGTGCAAAGCAATGATGACGGCACGTTTTTCCTTGCAGGTAACCATGGTTAACAGAGGAAGAACAATGATTTCAAGCACCACCCTCCTTTTAAAGCTTCCAGTCTGTTATTCTAACTCAATCAGCATGACAGAGTGATCTCCAGCCTTGTCCTCGTCAACACTCTCACCTGTGTTAACGAGAGAATCACTTACATGATGGCAGCTGGTCCTTTTGTGGCAGGGCTGAAATGCAGTGGAAATGTTTTTGGGGGCTTAAGTTCATTTTCATGGCAAAGAGGGACTTTGCAATTCATCTGATCACTCTTCATGACATTCTGGAGTATATGCAAATTGCCATCATCAAAACTGAGGCAGCAGACTTTGTGAAAATTAGTATTTGTGTCATTCTCAAAACTTTTGACCACAACTGTACAGTACTACTGCCAAGAGATGAGCTGTAGGTGTACCTACCTACTGTAGGAGTCCCCCTCGAAGCCTACCATTGACTATGTACAGACCCAGACAGAGCTGCAGGAGTTTTTGTTGGTTGTTTTGTCATAGTTGTGTCTAGGGGGGGCATATTGGGGAGGGAGTGCTGTCACCTCCAGGTAGGTGTTTGTTTGCTGAGGGTGCCAGGTTCTCTCTCTGTCTCGCTCTCTCTCCGTCTCGCTCTCTCTCTGTCTCTCTCTCTCTATCTCTCTGTCTCTCTCTCTGTCTCTCTCTCTAAATGTCTGTCTCGCTCTGGATTAATGACCTGACGGTTTTCTAATGTCCATCCCCCTCCCTCTAATGAACTCCCCTTCTCTCCTCCTCTCCCGTCTCTCTCCCCCCCCTCCAGGACATCCATTCACAGGGTGAGGTCATAGCGTGTCTGGAGAAAGCCTTAGTCCGAGAGGCGGAGCAACAGCACCTGGCTCATCCAATCAGGGAGGAGTGTAAGAAGAGCATCATGCGTGTAGCGGAGCTGTCGTCAGACGACTTCCACCTGGACAGATACCTGTACTTCTCCTGCCGAGAGGACCGAGAACGCTTCTGTGAAAACGTACACTGCTCATCTTCCCTTACATAACCTTACATAACGGAAAGAATGATCTGATGCTTCAGGTTACTAAGGATGTTGACTGGTCTCTGTTCTTCAGGTTACTAAGGATGTTGACTGGTCTCTGTTCTTCAGGTTACTAAGGATGTTGACTGGTCTCTGTTCTTCAGGTTACTAAGGATGTTGACTGGTCTCTGTTCTTCAGGTTACTAAGGATGTTGACTGGGTACTCTGTTCTGTTCTTCAGGTTACTAAGGATGTTGACTGGTCTCTGTTCTTCAGGTTACTAAGGATGTTGACTGGTCTCTGTTCTTCAGGTTACTAAGGATGTTGACTGGTCTCTGTTCTTCAGGTTACTAAGGATGTTGACTGGTCTCTGTTCTTCAGGTTACTAAGGATGTTGACTGGTCTCTGTTCTTCAGGTTACTAAGGATGTTGACTGGTCTCTGTTCTTCAGGTTACTATGTTGACTGGTCTCTGTTCTTCAGGTTACTAAGGATGTTGACTGGTCTCTGTTCTTCAGGTTACTAAGGATGTTGTGGACTGGTCTCTGTTCTTCAGGTTACTAAGGATGTTGACTGGTCTCTGTTCTTCAGGTTACTAAGGATGTTGACTGGTTCTCTGTTGTTCTTCAGGTTACTAAGGATGTTGACTGGTCTCTGTTCTTCAGGTTACTAAGGATGTTGACTGGTCTCTGTTCTTCAGGTTACTAAGGATGTTGACTGGTCTCTGTTCTTCAGGTTACTAAGGATGTTGACTGGTCTCTGTTCTTCAGGTTACTAAGGATGTTGACTGGTCTCTGTTCTTCAGGTTACTAAGGATGTTGACTGGTCTCTGTTCTTCAGGTTACTAAGGATGTTGACTGGTACTCTGTTCTGGTCTGGTTACTAAGGATGTTGACTGGTCTCTGTTCTTCAGGTTACTAAGGATGTTGACTGGTGTTGACTGGTCTCTGTTCTTCAGGTTACTAAGGATGTTGACTGGTCTCTGTTCTTCAGGTTACTAAGGATGTTGACTGGTCTCTGTTCTTCAGGTTACTAAGGATGTTGACTGGTCTCTGTTCTTCAGGTTACTAAGGATGTTGACTGGTCTCTGTTCTTCAGGTTACTAAGGATGTTGACTGGTCTCTGTTCTTCAGGTTACTAAGGATGTTGACTGGTCTCTGTTCTTCAGGTTACTAAGGATGTTGACTGGTCTGTTCTTCAGGTTACTAAGGATGTTGACTGGTCTCTGTTCTTCAGGTTACTAAGGATGTTGACTGGTCTCTGTTCTTCAGGTTACTAAGGATGTTGACTGGTCTCTGTTCTTCAGGTTACTAAGGATGTTGACTGGTCTCTGTTCTTCAGGTTACTAAGGATGTTGACTGGTCTCTGTTCTTCAGGTTACTAAGGATGTTGACTGGTCTCTGTTCTTCAGGTTACTAAGGATGTTGACTGGTCTCTGTTCTTCAGGTTACTAAGGATGTTGACTGGTCTCTGTTCTTCAGGTTACTAAGGAGGATCTTTGACTGGTCTCTGTTCTTCAGGTTACTAAGGATGTTGACTGGTCTCTGTTCTTCAGGTTACTAAGGATGTTGACTGGTCTCTGTTCTTCAGGTTACTAAGGATGTTGACTGGTCTCTGTTCTTCAGGTTACTAAGGATGTTGACTGACTCAGGTTCTAAGGTTCTTCAGGTTACTAAGGATGTTGACTAAGGATGTTGACTGGTCTCTGTTCTTCAGGTTACTAAGGATGTTGACTGGTCTCTGTTCTTCAGGTTACTAAGGATGTTGACTGGTCTCTCTGTTCTTCAGGTTACTAAGGATGTTGACTGGTCTCTGTTCTTCAGGTTTCTAAGGATGTTGACTGGTCTCTGTTCTTCAGGTTACTAAGGATGTTGACTGGTCTCTGTTCTTCAGGTTACTAAGGATGTTGACTGGTCTCTGTTCTTCAGGTTACTAAGGATGTTGACTGGTCTCTGTTCTTCAGGTTACTAAGGATGTTGACTGGTCTCTGTTCTTCAGGTTACTAAGGATGTTGACTGTTGACTAAGGTCTCTGTTCTTCAGGTTACTAAGGATGTTGACTGGGTCTGTTCTTCAGGTTACTAAGGATGTTGACTGGTCTCTGTTCTTCAGGTTACTAAGGATGTTGACTGGTCTCTGTGTTTCAGGTTACTAAGGATGTTGACTGGTCTCTGTTCTTCAGGTTACTAAGGATGTTGACTGGTCTCTGTTCTTCAGGTTACTAATGGATGTTGACTGGTCTCTGTTCTTCAGGTTACTAAGGATGTTGACTGGTCTCTGTTCTTCAGGTTACTAAGGATGTTGACTGGTCTCTGGTCTGTTCTTCAGGTTACTAAGGATGTTGACTGGTCTCTGTTCTTCAGGTTACTAAGGATGTTGACTGGTCTCTGTTCTTCAGGTTACTAAGGATGTTGACTGGTCTCTGTTCTTCAGGTTACTAAGGATGTTGACTGTCTCTGTTCTTCAGGTTACTAAGGATGTTGACTGGTCTCTGTTCTTCAGGTTACTAAGGATGTTGACTGGTCTCTGTTCTTCAGGTTACTAAGGATGTTGACTGGTCTCTGTTCTTCAGGTTACTAAGGATGTTGACTGGTCTCTGTTCTTCAGGTTACTAAGGATGTTGACTGGTCTCTGTTCTTCAGGTTACTAAGGATGTTGACTGGTCTCTGTTCTTCAGGTTACTAAGGATGTTGACTGGTCTCTGTTCTTCAGGTTACTAAGGATGTTGTTACTACTGGTCTCTGTTGTTCTTCAGGTTACTAAGGATGTTGACTGGTCTCTGTTCTTCAGGTTACTAAGGATGTTGACTGGTCTCTGTTCTTCAGGTTACTAAGGATGTTGACTGGTCTCTGTTCTTCAGGTTACTAAGGATGTTGACTGGTCTCTGTTCTTCAGGTTACTAAGGATGTTGACTGGTCTCTGTTCTTCAGGTTACTAAGGATGTTGACTGGGTCTCTGTTCTTCAGGTTACTAAGGATGTTGACTGGTCTCTGTTCTTCAGGTTACTAAGGATGTTGACTGGTCTCTGTTCTTCAGGTTACTAAGGATGTTGACTGGTCTCTGTTCTTCAGGTTACTCTTCAGGTTACTAAGGATGTTGACTGGTCTCTGTTCTTCAGGTTACTAAGGATGTTGACTGGTCTCTGTTCTTCAGGTTACTAAGGATGTTGACTGGTCTCTGTTCTTCAGGTTACTAAGGATGTTGACTGGTCTCTGTTCTTCAGGTTACTAAGGATGTTGACTGGTCTCTGTCTTCAGGTTACTAAGGATGACTGGTTGACTGGTCTCTGTTCTTCAGGTTACTAAGGATGTTGACTGGGTCTGTTCTTCTGGGTTACTAAGGATGTTGACTGACTGGTCTCTGTTCTTCAGGTTACTAAGGATGTTGACTGGTCTCTGTTCTTCAGGTTACTAAGGATGTTGACTGGTCTCTGTTCTTCAGGTTACTAAGGATGTTGACTGGTCTCTGTCTCTGTTCTTCAGGTTACTAAGGATGTTGACTGGTCTCTGTTCTTCAGGTTACTAAGGATGTTGACTGGTCTCTGTTCTTCAGGTTACTAAGGATGTTGACTGGTCTGTTCTTCAGGTTACTAAGGATGTTGACTGGTCTCTGTTCTTCAGGTTACTAAGGATGTTGACTGGTCTCTGTTCTTCAGGTTACTAAGGATGTTGACTGGTCTCTGTTCTTCAGGTTACTAAGGATGTTGACTAAGGGTGTCTGTTCTTCAGGTTACTAAGGATGTTGACTGGTCTCTGTTCTTCAGGTTACTAAGGATGTTCTTCACTGACTCTCTGTTCTTCAGGTTACTAAGGATGTTGACTGGTCTCTGTTCTTCAGGTTACTAAGGATGTTGACTGGTCTGGTCTCTGTTCTTCAGTTACTAAGGATGTTGACTGGTCTCTGTTCTTCAGGTTACTAAGGATGTTGACTGGTCTCTGTTCTTCAGGTTACTAAGGATGTTGACTGGTCTCTGTTCTTCAGGTTACTAAGGATGTTGACTGGTCTCTGTTCTTCAGGTTACTAAGGATGTTGACTGGTCTCTGTTCTTCAGGTTACTAAGGATGTTGACTGGTCTCTGTTCTTCAGGTTACTAAGGATGTTGACTGGTCTCTGTTCTTCAGGTTACTAAGGATGTTGACTGGTCTCTGTTCTTCAGGTTACTAAGGATGTTGACTGGTCTCTGTTCTTCAGGGTTACTAAGGATGTTGACTGGTCTCTGTTCTTCAGGTTACTAAGGATGTTGACTGGTCTCTGTTGTTCTTCAGGTTACTAAGGATGTTGACTGGTCAGGTTCTGTTCTTCAGGTTACTAAGGATGTTGACTGGTCTCTGTTCTTCAGGTTACTAAGGATGTTGACTGGTCTCTGTTCTTCAGGTTACTAAGGATGTTGACTGGTCTCTGTTCTTCAGGTTACTAAGGATGTTGACTGGTCTCTGTTCTTCAGGTTACTAAGGATGTTGACTGGTCTCTGTTCTTCAGGACTAAGGGTTGACTGGTCTCTGTTCTTCAGGTTACTAAGGATGTTGACTGGTCTCTGTTCTTCAGGTTACTAAGGATGTTGACTGGTCTCTGTTCTTCAGGTTACTAAGGATGTTGACTGGTCTCTGTTCTTCAGGTTACTAAAGGATGTTGACTGGTCTCTGTTCTTCAGGTTACTAAGGATGTTGACTGGTCTCTGTTCTTCAGGTTACTAAGGATGTTGACTGGTCTCTGTTCTTCAGGTTACTAAGGATGTTGACTGGTCTCTGTTCTTCAGGTTACTAAGGATGTTGACTGGTCTGTTCTTCAGGTTACTAAGGATGTTGACTGGTCTCTGTTCTTCAGGTTACTAAGGATGTTGACTGGTCTCTGTTCTTCAGGTTACTAAGGATGTTGACTGGTCTCTGTTCTTCAGGTTACTAAGGATGTTGACTGGTCTGTTCTTCAGGTTACTAAGGATGTTGACTGGTCTCTGTTCTTCAGGTTACTAAGGATGTTGACTGGTCTCTGTTCTTCAGGTTACTAAGGATGTTGACTGGTCTCTGTTCTTCAGGTTACTAAGGATGTTGACTGGTCTCTGTTCTTCAGGTTACTAAGGATGTTGACTGTCTTGTTCTTCAGGTTACTAAGGATGTTGACTGGTCTCTGTTCTTCAGGTTACTAAGGATGTTGACTGGTCTCTGTTCTTCAGGTTACTAAGGATGTTGATGGTTGTTACTAACTGTCTCTGTCTCTGTTCTTCAGGTTACTAAGGATGTTGACTGGTCTCTGTTCTTCAGGTTACTAAGGATGTTGACTGGTCTCTGTTCTTCAGGTTACTAAGGATGTTGACTGGTCTCTGTTCTTCAGGTTACTAAGGATGTTGACTGGTCTCTGTTCTTCAGGTTACTAAGGATGTTGACTGGTCTCTGTTCTTCAGGTTACTAAGGATGTTGACTGGTCTCTGTTCTTCAGGTTACTAAGGATGTTGACTGGTCTCTGTTCTTCAGGTTACTAAGGATGTTGAGGTTCTTCAGGTTACTAAGGATGTTGACTGGTCTCTGTTCTTCAGGTTACTAAGGATGTTGACTGGTCTGTTCTTCAGGTTACTAAGGATGTTGACTGGTCTCTGTTCTTCAGGTTACTAAGGATGTTGACTGGTCTCTGTTCTTCAGGTTACTAAGGATGTTGACTGGTCTCTGTTCTTCAGGTTACTAAGGATGTTGACTGGTCTGACTGTTCTTCAGGTTACTAAGGATTGACTGGTCTCTGTTTCTTCAGTCTCTGTTCTTCAGGTTACTAAGGATGTTGACTGGTCTCTGTTCTTCAGGTTACTAAGGATGTTGACTGGTCTCTGTTCTTCAGGTTACTAAGGATGTTGACTGGTCTCTGTTCTTCAGGTTACTAAGGATGTTGACTGGTCTCTGTTCTTCAGGTTACTAAGGATGTTGACTGGTCTCTGTTCTTCAGGTTACTAAGGATGTTGACTGGTCTCTGTTCTTCAGGTTACTAAGGATGTTGACTGGTCTCTGTTCTTCAGGTTACTAAGGATGTTGACTGGTCTCTGTTCTTCAGGTTACTAAGGATGTTGACTGGTCTCTGTTCTTCAGGTTACTAAGGATGTTGACTGGTCTCTGTTCTTCAGGTTACTAAGGATGTTGACTGGTCTCTGTTCTTCAGGTTACTAAGGATGTTGACTGGTCTAAGGATGTTCTTCAGGTTACTAAGGATGTTGACTGGTCTCTGTTCTTCAGGTTACTAAGGATGTTGACTGGTCTCTGTTCTTCAGGTTACTAAGGATGTTGACTGGTCTCTGTTCTTCAGGTTACTAAGGATGTTGATGTTGTTCTTCAGGTTACTAAGGATGTTGACTCTCTGTTCTTCAGGTTACTAAGGATGTTGACTGGTCTCTGTTCTTCAGGTTACTAAGGATGTTGACTGGTCTCTGTTCTTCAGGTTACTAAGGATGTTGACTGGTCTGTTCTTCAGGTTACTAAGGATGTTGACTGGTCTCTGTTCTTCAGGATGTTTACTAAGGATGTTGACTGGTCTCTGTTCTTCAGGTTACTAAGGATGTTGACTGGTCTCTGTTCTTCAGGTACTAAGGATGTTGACTGGTCTCTGTTCTTCAGGTTACTAAGGATGTTGACTGGTCTCTGTTCTTCAGGTTACTAAGGATGTTGACTGGTCTCTGTTCTTCAGGTTACTAAGGATGTTGACTGGTCTCTGTTCTTCAGGTTACTAAGGATGTTGACTGGTCTCTGTTCTTCAGGTTACTAAGGATGTTGACTGGTCTCTGTTCTTCAGGTTACTAAGGATGTTGACTGGTCTCTGTTCTTCAGGTTACTAAGGATGTTGACTGGTCTCTGTTCTTCAGGTTACTAAGGATGTTGACTGGTCTCTGTTCTTCAGGTTACTAAGGATGTTGACTGGTCTCTGTTCTTCAGGTTACTAAGGATGTTGACTGGTCTCTGTTCTTCAGGTTACTAAGGATGTTGACTGGTCTCTGTTCTTCAGGTTACTAAGGATGTTGACTGGTCTCTGTTCTTCAGGTTACTAAGGATGTTGACTAAGGATGTTGACTGGTCTGTTCTTCAGGTTACTAAGGATGTTGACTGGTCTCTGTTCTTCAGGTTACTAAGGATGTTGATGTTGACTGGTCTCTGTTCTTCAGGTTACTAAGGATGTTGACTGGTCTGTTCTTCAGGTTACTAAGGATGTTGACTGGTCTCTGTTCTTCAGGTTACTAAGGATGTTGACTGGTCTCTGTTCTTCAGGTTACTAAGGATGTTGACTGGTCTCTGTTCTTCAGGTTACTAAGGATGTTGACTGGTCTCTGTTCTTCAGGTTACTAAGGATGTTGACTGGTCTCTGTTCTTCAGGTTACTAAGGATGTTGACTGGTCTCTGTTCTTCAGGTTACTAAGGATGTTGACTGGTCTCTGTTCTTCAGGTTACTAAGGATGTTGACTGGTCTCTGTTCTTCAGGTTACTAAGGATGTTGACTGGTCTCTGTTCTTCAGGTTACTAAGGATGTTGACTGGTCTCTGTTCTTCAGGTTACTAAGGTTGTTGACTCAGGTACTCTGTTCTTCAGGTTACTAAGGATGTTGACTGGTCTCTGTTCTTCAGGTTACTAAGGATGTTGACTGGTCTCTGTTCTTCAGGTTACTAAGGATGTTGACTGGTCTCTGTTCTTCAGGTTACTAAGGATGTTGACTGGTCTCTGTTCTTCAGGTTACTAAGGATGTTGACTGGTCTCTGTTCTTCAGGTTACTAAGGATGTTGACTGGTCTCTGTTCTTCAGGTTACTAAGGATGTTTGACTGGTCTCTGTTCTTCAGGTTACTAAGGATGTTGACTGGTCTCTGTTCTTCAGGTTACTAAGGATGTTGACTGGTCTCTGTCTGTTCTTCAGGTTACTAAGGATGTTGACTGGTCTCTGTTCTTCAGGTTACTAAGGATGTTGACTGGTCTCTGTTCTTCAGGTTACTAAGGATGTTGACTGGTCTCTGTTCTTCAGGTTACTAAGGATGTTGACTGGTCTCTGTTCTTCAGGTTACTAAGGATGTTGACTGGTCTCTGTTCTTCAGGTTACTAAGGATGTGTTGACTGGTCTCTGTTCTTCAGGTTACTAGGAGGATGTTGACTGGTCTCTGTTCTTCAGGTTACTAAGGATGTTGACTGGTTGACTCTCTGTTCTTCAGGTTACTAAGGATGTTGACTGGTCTCTGTTCTTCAGGTTACTAAGGATGTTGACTGGTCTCTGTTCTTCAGGTTACTAAGGATGTTGACTGGTCTCTGTTCTTCAGGTTACTAAGGATGTTGACTGGTCTCTGTTCTTCAGGTTACTAAGGATGTTGACTGGTCTCTGTTCTTCAGGTTACTAAGGATGTTGACTGGTCTCTGTTCTTCAGGTTACTAAGGATGTTGACTGGTCTCTGTTCTTTCAGGTTACTAAGGATGTTGACTGGTCTCTGTTCTTCAGGTTACTAAGGATGTTGACTGGTCTCTGTTCTTCAGGTTACTAAGGATGTTGACTGGTCTCTGTTCTTCAGGTTACTAAGGATGTTGACTGGTCTCTGTTCTTCAGGTTACTAAGGATGTTGACTGGTCTCTGTTCTTCAGGTTACTAAGGATGTTGACTGGTCTCTGTTCTTCAGGTTACTAAGGATGTTGACTGGTCTCTGTTCTTCAGGTTACTAAGGATGTTGACTGGTCTCTGTTCTTCAGGTTACTAAGGATGTTGACTGGTCTCTGTTCTTCAGGTTACTAAGGATGTTTGACTGGTCTCTGTTCTTCAGGTTACTAAGGATGTTGACTGGTCTCTGTTCTTCAGGTTACTAAGGATGTTGACTGGTCTCTGTTCTTCAGGTTACTAAGGATGTTGACTGGTCTGTTCTTCAGGTTACTAAGGATGTTGACTGGTCTCTGTTCTTCAGGTTACTAAGGATGTTGACTGGTCTCTGTTCTTCAGGTTACTAAGGATGTTGACTGGTCTCTGTTCTTCTTACTAAGGATGTTGACTGGTCTCTGTTCTTCAGGTTACTAAGGATGTTGACTGGTCTCTGTTCTTCAGGTTACTAAGGATGTTGACTGGTCTCTGTTCTTCAGGTTACTAAGGATGTTGACTGGTCTCTGTTCTTCAGGTTACTAAGGATGTTGACTGGTCTCTGTTCTTCAGGTTACTAAGGATGTTGACTGGTCTGTTCTGTTCTTCAGGTTACTAAGGATGTTGACTGGTCTCTGTTCTTCAGGTTACTAAGGATGTTGACTGGTCTCTGTTCTTCAGGTTACTAAGGATGTTGACTGGTCTCTGTTCTTCAGGTTACTAAGGATGATGGTTCTTCTGGTCTCTGTTGTTTCAGGTTACTAAGGATGTTGACTGGTCTCTGTTCTTCAGGTTACTAAGGATGTTGACTGGTCTCTGTTCTTCAGGTTACTAAGGATGTTGACTGGTCTCTGTTCTTCAGGTTACTAAGGATGTTGACTGGTCTCTGTTCTTCAGGTTACTAAGGATGTTGACTGGTCTCTGTTCTTCAGGTTACTAAGGATGTTGACTGGTCTCTGTTCTTCAGGTTACTAAGGATGTTGACTGGTCTGTTCTTCAGGTTACTAAGGATGTTGACTGGTCTGTTCTTCAGGTTACTAAGGATGTTGACTGGTCTCTGTTCTCTGTTCTTCAGGTTACTAAGGATGTTGACTGGTCTCTGGTCTGTTCTTCAGGTTACTAAGGATGTTGACTGGTCTCTGTTCTTCAGGTTACTAAGGATGTTGACTGGTCTCTGTTCTTCAGGTTACTAAGGATGTTGACTGGTCTCTGTTCTTCAGGTTACTAAGGATGTTGACTGGTCTCTGTTCTTCAGGTTACTAAGGATGTTGACTGGTCTCTGTTCTTCAGGTTACTAAGGATGTTGACTGGTCTCAGGTACTCTTCAGGTTACTAAGGATGTTGACTGGTCTCTGTTCTTCAGGTTACTAAGGATGTTGACTGGTCTCTGTTCTTCAGGTTACTAAGGATGTTGACTGGTCTCTGTTCTTCAGGTTACTAAGGATGTTGACTGGTCTCTGTTCTTCAGGTTACTAAGGATGTTGACTGGTCTCTGTTCTTCAGGTTACTAAGGAGTTGACTGGTCTCTGTTCTTGACTAAGGATGTTGACTGGTCTCTGTTCTTCAGGTTACTAAGGATGTTGACTGGTCTCTGTTCTTCAGGTTACTAAGGATGTTGACTGGTCTCTGTTCTTCAGGTTACTAAGGATGTTGACTGGTCTGTTCTTCAGGTTACTAAGGATGTTGACTGGTCTCTGTTCTTCAGGTTACTAAGGATGTTGACTGGTCTCTGTTCTTCAGGTTACTAAGGATGTTGACTGGTCTCTGTTCTTCAGGTTACTAAGGATGTTGACTGGTCTCTGTTCTTCAGGTTACTAAGGATGTTGACTGGTCTCTGTTCTTCAGGTTACTAAGGATGGTTGACTAAGGATGTTGACTGGTCTCTGTTCTTCAGGTTACTAAGGATGTTGACTGGTCTCTGTTCTTCAGGTTACTAAGGATGTTGACTGGTCTCTGTTCTTCAGGTTACTAAGGATGTTGACTGGTCTCTGTTCTTCAGGTTACTAAGGATGTTGACTGGTCTCTGTTCTTCAGGTTACTAAGGATGTTGACTGGTCTCTGTTCTTCAGGTTACTAAGGATGTTGACTGGTCTCTGTTCTTCAGGTTACTAAGGATGTTGACTGGTCTCTGTTCTTCAGGTTACTAAGGATGTTGACTGGTCTCTGTGTTCTTCAGGTTACTAAGGATGTTGTTGACTGGTCTCTGTTCTTCAGGTTACTAAGGATGTTGACTGGTCTCTGTTCTTCAGGTTACTAAGGATGTTGACTGGTCTCTGTTCTTCAGGTTACTAAGGATGTTGGACTGGTCTCTGTTCTTCAGGTTACTAAGGATGTTGACTGGTCTCTGTTCTTCAGGTTACTAAGGATGTTGACTGGTCTCTGTTCTTCAGGTTACTAAGGATGTTGACTGGTCTGTTCTTCAGGTTACTAAGGATGTTGACTGGTCTCTGTTCTTCAGGTTACTAAGGATGTTGACTGGTCTCTGTTCTTCAGGTTACTAAGGATGTTGACTGGTCTCTGTTCTTCAGGTTACTAAGGATGTTGACTGGTCTCTGTTCTTCAGGTTACTAAGGATGTTGACTGGTCTCTGTTCTTCAGGTTACTAAGGATGTTGACTGGTCTCTGTTCTTCAGGTTACTAAGGACTGGTCTCTGTTGACTGGTCTCTGTTCTTCAGGTTACTAAGGATGTTGACTGGTCTCTGTTCTTCAGGTTACTAAGGATGTTGACTGGTCTGTTCTTCAGGTTACTAAGGATGTTGACTGGTCTCTGTTCTTCAGGTTACTAAGGATGTTGACTGGTCTCTGTTCTTCAGGTTACTAAGGATGTTGACTGTTCTTCTCTGTTCTTCAGGTTACTAAGGATGTTGACTGGTCTGTTCTTCAGGTTACTAAGGATGTTGACTGGTCTCTGTTCTCAGGTTACTAAGGATGTTGACTGGTCTGTTCTTCAGGTTACTAAGGATGTTGACTGGTCTGTTCTTCAGGTTACTAAGGATGTTGACTGGTCTCTGTTCTTCAGGTTACTAAGGATGTTGACTGGTCTCTGTTCTTCAGGTTACTAAGGATGTTGACTGGTCTCTGTTCTTCAGGTTACTAAGGATGTTGACTGGTCTCTGTTCTTCAGGTTACTAAGGATGTTGACTGGTCTCTGTTCTTCAGGTTACTAAGGATGTTGACTGGTCTCTGTTCTTCAGGTTACTAAGGATGTTGACTGGTCTCTGTTCTTCAGGTTACTAAGGATGTTGACTGGTCTCTGTTCTTCAGATGTTACTAAGGATGTTGACTGGTCTCTGTTCTTCAGGTTACTAAGGATGTTGACTGGTCTCTGTTCTTCAGGTTACTAAGGATGTTGACTGGTCTCTGTTCTTCAGGTTACTAAGGATGTTGACTGGTCTCTGTCTCTGTTCTTCAGGTTACTAAGGATGTTGACTGGTCTCTGTTCTTCAGGTTACTAAGGATGTTGACTGGTCTCTGTTCTTCAGGTTACTAAGGATGTTGACTGGTCTCTGTTCTTCAGGTTACTAAGGATGTTGACTGGTCTCTGTTCTTCAGGTTACTTCAGTTCTTCAGGTTACTAGGATGTTGACTGGTCTCTGTTCTTCAGGTTACTAAGGATGTTGACTGGTCTCTGTTCTTCAGGTTACTAAGGATGTTGACTGGTCTCTGTTCTTTCAGGTTACTAAGGATGTTGACTGGTCTCTGTTCTTCAGGTTACTAAGGATGTTGACTGGTCTCTGTTCTTCAGGTTACTAAGGATGTTGACTGGTCTCTGTTCTTCAGGTTACTAAGACTAAGGATGTTGACTGGTCTCTGTTCTTCAGGTTACTAAGGATGTTGACTGGTCTCTGTTCTTCAGGTTACTAAGGATGTTGACTGGTCTCTGTTCTTACTAAGGATGATGTTGACTGGTCTCTGTTCTTCAGGTTACTAAGGATGTTGACTTGACTGGTCTGACTGTCTGTTCTTCAGGTTACTAAGGATGTTGACTGGTCTCTGTTCTTCAGGTTACTAAGGATGTTGACTGGTCTCTGTTCTTCAGGTTACTAAGGATGTTGACTGGTCTCTGTTCTTCAGGTTACTAAGGATGTTGACTGGTCTCTGTTCTTCAGGTTACTAAGGATGTTGACTGGTCTGGTCTCTGTTCTTCAGGTTACTAAGGATGTTGACTTGACTGGTTACTAAGGATGTTCTGTTCTCTTCAGGTTACTAAGGATGTTGACTGGTCTCTGTTCTTCAGGTTACTAAGGATGTTGACTGGTCTCTGTTCTTCAGGTTACTAAGGATGTTGACTGGTCTCTGTTCTTCAGGTTACTAAGGATGTTGACTGGTCTCTGTTCTTCAGGTTACTAAGGATGTTGACTGGTCTCTGTTCTTCAGGTTACTAAGGATGTTGACTGGTCTCTGTTCTTCAGGTTACTAAGGATGTTGACTGGTCTCTGTTCTTCAGGTTACTAAGGATGTTGACTGGTCTGTTCTTCAGGTTACTAAGGATGTTGACTGGTCTCTGTTCTTCAGGTTACTAAGGATGTTGACTGGTCTCTGTTCTTCAGGTTACTAAGGATGTTGACTGACTGTCTCTGTTCTTCAGGTTACTAAGGATGTTGACTGGTCTCTGTTCTTCAGGTTACTAAGGATGTTGACTGGTCTCTGTTTCAGGTTACTAAGGATGTTGACTGGTCTGTTCTTCAGGTTACTAAGGATGTTGACTGGTCTCTGTTCTTCAGGTTACTAAGGATGTTGACTGGTCTCTGTTCTTCAGGTTACTAAGGATGTTGACTGGTCTCTGTTCTTCAGGTTACTAAGGATGTTGACTGGTCTCTGTTCTTCAGGTTACTAAGGATGTTGACTGGTCTCTGTTCTTCAGGTTACTAAGGATGTTGACTGGTCTCTGTTCTTCAGGTTACTAAGGATGTTGACTGGTCTCTGTTCTTCAGGTTACTAAGGATGTTGACTGGTCTCTGTTCTTCAGGTTACTAAGGATGTTGACTGGTCTCTGTTCTTCAGGTTACTAAGGATGTTGACTGGTCTCTGTTCTTCAGGTTACTAAGGATGTTGACTGGTCTCTGTTCTTCAGGTTACTAAGGATGTTGACTGGTCTCTGTTCTTCAGGTTACTAAGGATGTTGACTGGTCTCTGTTCTTCAGGTTACTAAGGATGTTGACTGGTCTCTGTTCTTCAGGTTACTAAGGATGTTGACTGGTCTCTGTTCTTCAGGTTACTAAGGATGTTGACTGGTCTCTGTTCTTCAGGTTACTAAGGATGTTGACTGGTCTCTGTTCTTCAGGTTACTAAGGGATGTTCTTCAGGACTAAGGATGTTGACTGGTCTCTGTTCTTCAGGTTACTAAGGATGTTGACTGGTCTCTGTTCTTCAGGTTACTAAGGATGTTGACTGGTCTCTGTTCTTCAGGTTACTAAGGATGTTGACTGGTCTCTGTTCTTCAGGTTACTAAGGATGTTGACTGGTCTCTGTTCTTCAGGTTACTAAGGATGTTGACTGGTCTCTGTTCTTCAGGTTACTAAGGATGTTGACTGGTCTCTGTTCTTCAGGTTACTAAGGATGTTGACTGGTCTCTGTTCTTCAGGTTACTAAGGATGTTGACTGGTCTCTGTTCTTCAGGTTACTAAGGATGTTGACTGGTCTCTGTTCTTCAGGTTACTAAGGATGTTGACTGGTCTCTGTGTTCCTCTGTTCTCCCAGACCCAAGCAGGAGAGGGCAAGGTCTACAAGTGTCTCTTTAACCACAAGTTTGAGGAGGCCATGTCTGAGAAGGTATGGAGAAAACCACTGTGAAAGACAACACGTGTGCAGATTATTGATATGATAAACATATATATGATTGATTATATATATGATTATATACAGTATATACAAACATATGGCATTTCTAATCCAATATATTCTAGCATAGTCACAACGTAGACAAACCCACAGGACTCTGTTAGGCTGGGACTGGGGAGGAGGGAGGGAGGCTGGGACTGGGAGGAAGGGGGGCAGGCTGGAAGGGAGGGAGGGAGGCTGGGAGGGACTAGGGAGGCAGGCTGGGAGGGAGGCTGGGAGGGAGGATGGTCTCTGGGAGGGAGGGAGGCTGGGAGGGAGGGAGGGAGGGAGGGAGACAGAGCTGGGAGGGAGGGAGGGGAGGGAGGGAGGCTGCTTCTTACTCCCTTGAGGTTCTCAGCCCCTCCCTCCCCTCCCTCCCTCCCTCCAGTTCTGTTCCCTCCCAGGGAGGATGTTCCCTCCCTCCCAGCCCTGGGTTCTCCCCTCCCTCCCTCCCTCCCAGGCCTCCCTCCCTCCCTCCCTCCCTCCCAGCCTCTAAGGAGGTCTCCCTCCCAGCCTCCCTCCCTCCCAGCCTCCCTCCCAGCCTGCCTCCCTCCCTCTCCCTCCAGGCCTCCCTCCCTCCCCTTCCAGCCTGCCTCCCTCCCTCCCTCCCAGCCTCCCTCCCTCCCTCCCAGCCTAACAGACTGGTCCTGGGGAGGCTAAGGGAGGGAGGCTGGGAGGGAGGGAGGGGAGGCGGGGAGGGAGGGAGGGAGGGAGGCTGGGAGGGAGGGAGGGGGGGGAGGGAGGGAGGGAGGGAGGCTGGGAGGGAGGGAGGGAGGGAGGCTGGAGGGAGGGAGGGAGATTTGTGGTCAGGACTGATAATAAGAATGAAGCTACATGCTGTCGAGCTGTCTTTGCTGAAGCTTTTAGTGGTTCAGTGTTGAACTAAAAGCTTTATTAAAGATCATTAGTAGGGGCAGCCAACAATGAGCAGATCATTTTTTTCTCAAGCTGTCCTCATTTTTTCCAACTCCTATGCCAAATTTGGATGTGTGTAAAAGCTCTCTTTTCATGTGACAATGACTAAAACTTCTCTCTCTCTCTCTCTCTGTCTGTGTCTCTATGTCTCTCTCTCTGTGTCTCTCTGTCTCTCTCTCTGTGTCTCTCTGTCTCTCTCTCTCCCCCCTCCCTCCCTCCCTCCCTCCCCCTCCCTCCCTCCCTCCCTCCCTCCCTCCCTCCCTCTCCTCCCTCCCTCCTCTCTCCCTCCCTCCCTCCCTCCCTCCCTCCCTCCCCTCCCTCCCTCTCTCCCTCCCTCCCTCTCCCTCCCTCCCTCCCTCCCTCCCTCCCTCCCTCCCCAGTGTCGAGATGCCCTGACCACGCGTCAGAAGCTGATATACCAGGACTACAAGGTCAGCTACTCTCTGACCAAGGCCTGTAAGGCTGACCTCAGGAAGTACCGCTGTAACCTGGACACCAACATGCCCCGTGCCAGAGAGGCCCGGCTGTCATATCTGCTGTTATGCCTGGAGTCTGCTGTACACAGGGGTGGGTTATCTGCTGCTATGCCTGGAGTCTAGGGGTGGGTTATCTGCTGCTATGGAGTCTAGGGGTGGGTTATCTGCTGCTATGGAGTCTAGGGGTGGGTTATCTGCTGCTATGGAGTCTAGGGGTGGGTTATCTGCTGCTATGGAATCTAGGGGTGGGTTATCTGCTGCTATGGAGTCTAGGGGTGGGTTATCTGCTGCTATGGAGTCTAGGGGTGGGTTATCTGCTGCTATGGAGTCTAGGGGTGGGTTATCTGCTGCTATGCCTGGAGTCTGGAGTCTAGGGGTGGGTTATCTGCTGCTATGGAGTCTAGGGGTGGGTTATCTGCTGCTATGGAGTCTAGGGGTGGGTTATCTGCTGCTATGGAGTCTAGGGGTGGGTTATCTGCTGCTATGGAGTCTAGGGGTGGGTTATCTGCTGCTATGGAGTCTAGGGGTGGGTTATCTGCTGCTATGGAGTCTAGGGGTGGGTTATCTGCTGCTATGCCTGGAGTCTAGGGGTGGGTTATCTGCTGCTATGCCTGGAGTCTAGGGGTGGGTTATCTGCTGCTATGGAGTCTAGGGGTGGGTTATCTGCTGCTATGGAGTCTAGGGGTGGGTTATCTGCTGCTATGGAGTCTAGGGGTGGGTTATCTGCTGCTATGGAGTCTAGGGGTGGGTTATCTGCTGCTATGGAGTCTAGGGGTGGGTTATCTGCTGCTATGGAGTCTAGGGGTGGGTTATCTGCTGCTATGGAGTCTAGGGGTGGGTTATCTGTTGCTATGGAGTCTAGGGGTGGGTTATCTGCTGCTATGGAGTCTAGGGGTGGGTTATCTGCTGCTATGGAGTCTAGGGTGGGTTATCTGCTGCTATGGAGTCTAGGGGTGGGTTATCTGCTGCTATGCCTGGAGTCTAGGGGTGGGTTATCTGCTGCTATGGAGTCTAGGGGTGGGGTTATCTGCTGCTATGGAGTCTAGGGGTGGGTTATCTGCTGCTATGGAGTCTAGGGGTGGGTTATCTGCTGCTATGGAGTCTAGGGGTGGGTTATCTGCTGCTATGGAGTCTAGGGGTGGGTTATCTGCTGCTGTCTAGGGGTGGGTTATCTGCTGCTATGGAGTACGCTAGGGGTGGTTATCTGTTGCTATGGAGTCTAGGGTGGGTTATCTGCTGCTGCTATGGAGTCTAGGGGTGGGTTATATGGAGTCTAGGGTATGCTATGGAGTCTAGGGGTGGGTTATCTGCTGCTATGGAGTCTAGGGGTGGGTTATCTGCTGCTATGGAGTCTAGGGGTGGGTTATCTGCTGCTATGGAGTCTAGGGGTGGGTTATCTGCTGCTATGCTGGAGTCTAGGGGTGGGTTATCTGCTGCTATGCCTGGAGTCTAGGGGTGGTTATCTGCTGCTATGGAGTCTAGGGGTGGGTTATCTGTTGCTATGGAGTCTAGGGGTGGGTTATCTGCTGCTATGGAGTCTAGGGGTGGGTTATCTGCTGCTATGGAGTCTAGGGGTGGGTTATCTGCTGCTATGGAGTCTAGGGGTGGGTTATCTGCTGCTATGGAGTCTAGGGGTGGGTTATCTGCTGCTATGGAGTCTAGGGGGTGGGTTATCTGTTGCTATGGAGTCTAGGGGTGGGTTATCTGCTGCTATGGAGTCTAGGGGTGGGTTATCTGCTGCTATGGAGTCTAGGGGTGGGTTATCTGCTGCTATGGAGTCTAGGGGTGGGTTATCTGCTGCTATGGAGTCTAGGGGTGGGTTATCTGCTACTATGGAGTCTAGGGGTGGGTTATCTGCTGCTATGGAGTCTAGGGGTGGGTTATCTGCTGCTATGCCTGGAGTCTAGGGGTGGGTTATCTGCTGCTATGGAGTCTAGGGGTGGGTTATCTGCTGCTATGGAGTCTAGGGGTGGGTTATCTGCTGCTATGGAGTCTAGGGGTGGGTTATCTGCTGCTATGGAGTCTAGGGGTGGGTTATCTGCTGCTATGGAGTCTAGGGGTGGGTGGAGGAGCGTGTGAGCGGTCAGAAATGAACCATTTTGTATTTTCATTTTATTTGTATTTTTTACTTGAAGGTGTGACTTGAACGTGTGAATTATTATAAAAAATGTTTTTATTGTTTATGTATAACAATACGAAGCGTGAACGTCTGATTTAATTCAGTTCCTAACAGTTGCGTTAATGGCCACTGTACTAAAACGACCCCTGCACTGTTTACCATCTGTATGTTATAACACCTGTATAGAAACACATTAACCACATTATAACATAGAGTTCATTGGGTCTACATTTAATTGTGACAAATATATCCTAGATATGTTAAGACACCAAGAATGAAAATGATTCAAATATGTTTTAACTCACAAATCTGATTTGAATGTTGCTGTATGTTCCCGCTTTATAGCTTACGCAATAACCTAACATGAAAGCATTGACGGGTCAATGACTTGTTTACCTTTTAACCTAATTAATGTAGACCCAATGAACATGATGTTGTAATGTGTTTTATATACAGGTATTATAACTAGTAATTATAACTATAATTAGTACAGTGGCTATTATATTGTGGAGTGAAATCCATTAATGCAACTGTTAGGAACTGAATTAATCAGACGTTCACGCTTCGTATTGTTATAAACAATGTTCCCTCAAAATATTTTCGGCACTGAGCAAATATCCGAGCGCAAACGTGAACGTTGTGAAAATTCTGTGCAACTTCCAGTTCCGCGTTTTACTGTGAACACGGAGTCTGTTTACTGTGAACACGGAGTCTGTTTACTGTGAACACGGAGGCTGTTTACTGTGAACACGGAGGCTGTTTACTGTGAACACGGAGGCTGTTTACTGTGAACACGGAGGCTGTTTACTGTGAACACGGAGGCTGTTTACTGTGAACACGGAGGCTGTTTACTGTGAACACGGAGGCTGTTTACTGTGAACACGGAGGCTGTTTACTGTGAACACGGAGGCTGTACCACGGAGGCTTTACTGTGAACACGGAGTTTTTAACAGGCTGTGGAACAGGTAGGCTACTGTGGCTATTTGATCATAATGTAGGCCTACCAGAGTGGCGGAGGCTGTTTACTGTGAACAACTATGGAGAAAATGAACACCTGTATAAGTTATTTAACAGTGGAAAGGTAGGCTCTGCTGCTATTTGATCATTCAGCCTACAGAAGCTAGCATCAAAAAATATGGAGAAAATGGTAATATTTTAACATGGTAGGCTGTACATTCAGCCTACAGAAGCAGCCAATTTGATACAAATGAGACTTTTGATGCAGGGCTTGACATTAATCAGTTTATCCACTTGTCCTTCAGACAAGGAGGTGACTGAAAATGTTGTTGTGTTGTTTGATGCAAGAAACCACTTTACAAAATAAAATGCATTATTATTCCCATACCATTATTACAGAGAATCAGACAAATGATGCTACCCTCTGCCTATTGGATACTTAGCTTATTCAAGCCTGTCTCAAGATACAACACTGCCCCTTTAAGACAAGAAAAAAAAGCTATTTTACCCGACTCGCTTTTCAAAGATGTCCTAGAAAAACGTGGGCATTGTGCTCTTGTAGGAAGCAATCACTCCCCCATTGCTGATTACAAATTATCTATAATTGGGATAATAACTCACTAACTAGCAAAGGATACTAACAAATGATCTATAACTGGGATAATAACTCAAACTAGCAAAGGATATGAACAAATGTGCTCATGTTGCTACATGCAGCTCTCGCTTTGATCTCAAAACAAGCTCATCTACTCACGACCGCTCATGCTGTAAACACAGTCCAGTTCAAAGTAAATAGTATAGGGCCATATATGGGCAATAGTCTATTTGCATATAGGCCTACTGCAGCTCTGATTGGTTATGGGGCACCGGTCTGTGTAGAGTACTGGCTGAGTCAAGCCTGTCAATACAATAGGATCCTACTCCGATGCGTTCAGCCTACAACAAAATCTCTTGCATAGTTAGTTTTACATACTAAGTCTTGCATGGTTCATTTTGTTTCGGTTTGTTGCGTGGAAAGTGGCTAATATTGAGTTGATTCGATCACAATTTCCACACTGAAGGGAAATGTTGATAGTGTTAACTAACGGGGGAAACTGAAGGGAAACGTTGATAGTGTTAACTAGAGGGGGAAACTGAAGGGAAACGTTGATAGTGTTAACTAACGGGGGAAACTGAAGGGGTTGATAGTGTTAACTAGAGGGGGGGAAACTGAAGGGAAACGTTGATAGTGTTAACTAGAGGGGGAAACTGAAGGGAAACGTTGATAGTGTTAACTAGAGGGGGAAACTGAAGGGAAACGTTGATAGTGTTAACTAGAGGGGGAAACTGAAGGGAAACGTTGATAGTGTTAACTAGAGGGGGAAACTGAAGGGAAACGTTGATAGTGTTAACTAGAGGGGGAAACTGAAGGGAAACGTTGATAGTGTTAACTAACGGGGGAAACTGAAGGGAAACGTTGATAGTGTTAACTAACGGGGGAAACTGAAGGGAAACGTTGATAGGGTTAACTAGAGGGGGAAACTGAAGGGAAACGTTGATAGTGTTAACTAGAGGGGGAAACTGAAGGGAAACGTTGATAGTGTTAACTCGAGGGGGAAACTGAAGGGAAACGTTGATAGTGTTAACTAGAGGGGGAAACTGAAGGGAAACGTTGATAGTGTTAAACTAATGGGGGAAACTGAAGGGAAACGTTGATAGTGTTAACTAACGGGGGAAACTGAAGGGAAACGTTGATAGTGTTAACTAGAGGGGGGGGAAACGTTGATAGTGTTAACTAGAGGGGGAAAACTGAAGGGAAACGTTGATAGTGTTAACTAGAGGGGGAAACTGAAGGGAAACGTTGATAGTGTTAACTAGAGGGGGAAACTGAAGGGAAACGTTGATAGTGTTAACTAGAGGGGGAAACTGAAGGGAAACGTTGATAGTGTTAACTAGAGGGGGAAACTGAAGGGAAACGTTGATAGTGTTAACTAACGGGGGAAACTGAAGGGAAACGTTGATAGTGTTAACTAGAGGGGGAAACTGAAGGGAAACGTGATATAGTGTTAACTAGAGGGGGGAAACTGAAGGGAAATGTTGATAGTGTTAACTAACGGGGGAAACTGAAGGGAAACGTTGATAGTGTTAACTAGAGGGGGAAACTGAAGGGAAACGTTGATAGTGTTAACTAACGGGGGAAACTGAAGGGAAACGTTGATAGTGTTAACTAGAGGGGGAAACTGAAGGGAAACGTTGATAGTGTTAACTAGAGGGGGAAACTGAAGGGAAATGTTGATAGTGTTAACTAACGGGGGAAACTGAAGGGAAACGTTGATAGTGTTAACTAGAGGGGGAAACTGAAGGGAAACGTTGATAGTGTTAAACTAACGGGGGAAACTGAAGGGAAACGTTGATAGTGTTAACTAGAGGGGGAAACTGAAGGGAAACGTTGATAGTGTTAACTAGAGGGGGGAAACTGAAGGGAAACGTTGATAGTGTTAACTAGAGGGGGAAACTGAAGGGAAACGTTGATAGTGTTAACTAGAGGGGGAAACTGAAGGGAAACGTTGATAGTGTTAACTAAACGGGGAAACTGAAGGGAAACGTTGATAGTGTTAACTAACGGGGGAAACTGAAGGGAAACGTTGATAGTGTTAACTAGAGGGGGAAACTGAAGGGAAACGTTGATAGTGTTAACTAGAGGGGGAAACTGAAGGGAAACGTTGATAGTGTTAACTCGAGGGGGAAACTGAAGGGAAACATTGATAGTGTTAACTAGAGGGGGAAACTGAAGGGAAACGTTGATAGTGTTAACTAGAGGGGGAAACTGAAGGGAAACGTTGATAGTGTTTAACTAGAGGGGGAAACTGAAAGGGAAACGTTGATAGTGTTAACTAGAGGGGGAAACTGAAGGGAAACGTTGATAGTGTTAACTAGAGGGGGAAACTGAAGGGAAACGTTGATAGTGTTAACTAGAGGGGGAAACTGAAGGGAAACGTTGATAGTGTTAACTAGAGGGGGAAACTGAAGGGAAAACGTTGATAGTGTTAACTAGAGGGGGGAAACTGAAGGGAAACGTTGATAGTGTTAACTAACGGGGGAAACTGAAGGGAAACGTTGATAGTGTTAACTAGAGGGGGAAACTGAAGGGAAACGTTGATAGTGTTAACTAGAGGGGGAAACTGAAGGGAAACGTTGATAGTGTTAACTAGAGGGGGAAACTGAAGGGAAACGTTGATAGTGTTAACTAGAGGGGGAAACTGAAGGGAAACGTTGATAGTGTTACTAGAGGGGGAAACTGAAGGGAAACGTTGATAGTGTTAACTAGAGGGGGAAACTGAAGGGAAACGTTGATAGTGTTAACTAGAGGGGGAAACTGAAGGGAAACGTTGATAGTGTTTAACTAGAGGGGGAAACTGAAGGGAAACGTTGATAGTGTTAACTAGAGGGGAAACTGAAGGGAAACGTTGATAGTGTTAACTAGAGGGGGAAACTGAAGGGAAACGTTGATAGTGTTAACTAGAGGGGGAAACTGAAGGGAAACGTTGATAGTGTTAACTAGAGGGGGAAACTGAAGGGAAACGTTGATAGTGTTAACTAGAGGGGGAAACTGAAGGGAAACGTTGATAGTGTTAACTAGAGGGGGAAAACTGAAGGGAAACGTTGATAGTGTTAACTAGAGGGGGAAACTGAAGGGAAACGTTGATAGTGTTAACTAGAGGGGGAAACTGAAGGGAAACGTTGATAGTGTTAACTAATGGGGGAAACTGAAGGGAAACGTTGATAGTGTTAACTAACGGGGGAAACTGAAGGGAAACGTTGATAGTGTTAACTAGAGGGGGAAACTGAAGGGAAACGTTGATAGTGTTAACTGAGGGGGAAACTGAAGGGAAACGTTGATAGTGTTAACTAGAGGGGGAAACTGAAGGGAAACGTTGATAGTGTTAACTAGAGGGGGAAACTGAAGGGGAAACGTTGATAGTGTTAACTAGAGGGGGAAACTGAAGGGAAACGTTGATAGTGTTAACTAGAGGGGGAAACTGAAGGGAAACGTTGATAGTGTTAACTAGAGGGGGAAACTGAAGGGAAACGTTGATAGTGTTAACTAGAGGGGGAAACTGAAGGGAAACGTTGATAGTGTTAAACTAGAGGGGAAACTGAAGGGAAACGTTGATAGTGTTAACTAAATGGGGGAAACTGAAGGGAAACGTTGATAGTGTTAACTAACGGGGGAAACTGAAGGGAAACGTTGATAGTGTTAACTAGAGGGGGAAACTGAAGGGAAACGTTGATAGTGTTAACTAGAGGGGGAAACTGAAGGGAAACGTTGATAGTGTTAACTAGAGGGGGAAACTGAAGGGAAACGTTGATAGTGTTAACTAACGGGGGAAACTGAAGGGAAACGTTGATAGTGTTAACTAGAGGGGGGAAACTGAAGGGAAACGTTGATAGTGTTAACTAACGGGGGAAACTGAAGGGAAACGTTGATAGTGTTAACTAGAGGGGGAAACTGAAGGGAAACGTTGATAGTGTTAACTAGGGGGGAAACTGAAGGGAAACGTTGATAGTGTGTTTAACTAGAGGGGGAAACTGAAGGGAAACGTTGATAGTGTTAACTAGAGGGGGAAACTGAAGGGAAACGTTGATAGTGTTAACTAACGGGGGAAACACTAGAGAGTTGAGTGAAGTTCAGTCTCGTGCTTCTCTGCGCAGGCTGATCTTTCTTCTGCGCGGCAGTCCTAGGGAACATTGGTTATAAATAAACATGGTTGAATGGTTCAAAAAAGTAATAATTACAGATTCACACATTTTAAGTAAAAAAAGAAAAGAAAATCACATGTTCACCGATTCATTTATGACATTTATCACTCCTCATATCCAGTGCATTCGGGAAGTATTCAGACCCCTTGACTTTTCCCACATTTTTTTTACGTTACAGCCTTATTCTAAAAAAACAGTAAATTGTTTTTTTCCATCATCAATCTACACACAATACCCCATAATGACAAAGCAAAAACAGGTTTTTAGACATTGTAGAAAATGTTTTAAAAATAAAATACTGATATCACATTTACATAAGTATTCAGACCCTTTACTCAGTACTTTGTTGAAGCACCTTTGGCAGCGATTACAGCCTCGAGTCTTCTTGGGTATGACACTACAAGCTTGGCACACCTGTATTTGGGGAGTTTCTCCCATTCTTCTCTGCAGATCCTCTCAAGCTCTGTCAGGTTGGATGGGGAACGTTGCTGCACAGCTATTTTCAGGTCTCTCCAGAGATGTTCGATCGGGTTCAAGTCTGGGCTCTGGCTGGGCCACTCAAGGACATTCAGAGACTTGTCCCGCAGCCACTCGTGCATTGTCTTGGCTGTGTGCTTAGGGTCGTTGTCCTGTTGCAAGGTGAACCTTCGCCCCAGTCTGAGGTCCTGAGCGCTCTGGAGCAGGTTTTCATTAAGGATCTCTCTGTACTTTGCTCCGTTCACTTTTCCCTCGATCCTGACTAGTTTCCCAGTCCCTGCCGCTGAAAAACATCCCCACAGCATGATGCTACCACCACCATGCTTCACCGTAGGGATGGTGCCAGGTTTCCTCCAGACGTGACGCTTGGCATTCAGGCCAAAGAGTTCAATCTTGGTTTCATCAGACCAGAGAATCTTGTTTCTCATGGTCTGAGAGTCTTTAGGTGCCTTTTGGCAAACTCCAAGCGGGCTGTCATGTGCCTTTTACTGAGGAATGGCTTCCGTCTGGCCACTCTACCATAAAGGCCTGATTGGTGGAGTGCTGCAGAGATGGTTGTCCTTCTGGAAGGTTCTCCCATCTCCACAGAGGAACTCTGGAGCTCTATCAGAGTGACCATCGGGTTCTTGATCACCTCCCTGCCCAAGGCCCTTCTCCCCCGATTGCTCAGTTTGGCCGGGCGGCCAGCTCTAGGAAGAGTCTTGGTGGTTCCAAACTTCATCCGTTTAAGAATGATGGAGGCCACTGTGTTCTTGGGGACCTTCAATGCTGCAGAAATGTTTTGGTACCCTTCCCCAGATCTGTGCCTCGACACAATCCTATCTCGGAGCTCTACGAACAATTCCTTCGACCCCATGGCTTGGATTTTGCTCTGACATGCACTGTCAACTGTGGGACCTAATATAGACAGGTGTGTGCCTTTCCAAATCATGTCCAATCAATTGAATTTACCACAGGTGGACTCCCAAGTTGTAGAAACATCTCAAGGATGATCAATGGAAACAGGATGCACCTGAGCTCAATTTCGAGTCTCATAGCAAAGGGTCTGAATACTTATGTAAATAAGGTATTTCTGTTTTTCTATTTTCTAAAAACCTGTTTTTGCTTTGTCATTATGGGGTATTGTGTGAGCATTGATGAGATTTTTTTTTTAAAAATTAGAATAAGGCTGTAACGTGAATACTGTGTGTGTGCCTCTCTCTCCCAACCTTACTGCCAGGGGGAGATGTTGGCTAACCTTATCCCCCCCTCTCTCTCCCAAGGTCGGACAGTGTCTGGGGACTGCCAGGGGGAGATGTTGGCTAACCTTATCCCCCCTCTCTCTCCCTCCCAAGGTGCCAGGGGCAGTGTCTCCCAAGGGGACTGCCTGCCAGGGGGAGATGTTGGCTAACCTTATCCCCCCCTCTCTCTCCCAAGGTCGGACAGTGTCTGGGGACTGCCAGGGGGAGATGTTGGAGTACCGTAGAATGCTGATGGAGGATTTCTCTCTGAGTCCAGAAATAGTCCTCCACTGTAGAGGGGAGATCGAGACCCACTGCTCCGGACTCCACAGGAAAGGACGCACCCTCCACTGTCTGATGAAGGGGGGACGGGGGGACAAGGGAAACACAGTGGATGGACTCTGCCAGAGCGCGGTGAGAAGATGCACGCACACATTTTTACATTTACATTTTCGTCATTTAGCAGACGCTCTTATCCAGAGCGACTTACAAATTGGTAAATTCACCTTATGATAGCCAGTGGGACAATCACTTTACAAATTTTTTTTGGGGGGGTAGAAGGATTACTTTATCCTATCCCAGGTATTCCTTAAAGAGGTGGGGTTTCAAGTGTCTCCGGAAGGTGGTGAGTGACTCCGCTGTCCTGGCGTCGTGAGGGAGCTTGTTCCACCATTGGTGTGCCAGAGCAGCGAACAGTTTTGACTGGGCTGAGCGGGAACTGTGCTTCCGCAGAGGTAGGGGAGCCAGCAGGCCAGAGGTGGATGAACGCAATGCCCTCGTTTGGGTGTAGGGTCTGATCAGAGCCTGAAGGTACGGAGGTGCCGTTCCCCTCACAGCTCCGTAGGCAAGCACCATGGTCTTGTAGCAGATGCGAGCTTCAACTGGAAGCCAGTGAAGTGTGCGGAGGAGCGGGGTGACGTGAGAGAACTTGGGAAGGTTGAACACCAGACGGGCTGCGGCGTTCTGGATGAGTTGTAGGGGTTTTAATGGCACAGGCAGGGAGCCCAGCCAACAGCGAGTTGCAGTAATCCAGACGGGAGATGACAAGGGCCTGGATTAGGACCTGTGCCGCTTCCTGTGTAAGGCAGGGTCGTACTCTCCGAATGTTGTAGAGCATGAACCTACAGGATCGGGTCACCGCTTTGATGTTAGCGGAGAACGTCAGGGTGTTGTCCAGGGTCAAGCCAAGGCTCTTCGCACTCTGGGAGGAGGACACAATGGAGTTGTCAACCGTGATGACGAGATAATGGAACGGGCAGTCCTTCCCCGGGAGGAAGAGCAGCTCCGTCTTGCCAAGGTTCAGCTTGAGGTGGTGATCCGTCATCCATACTGATATGTCTGCCAGACATGCAGAGATGCGATTCGCCACCTGGTTATCAGAAGGGGGAAAGGAGAAGATTAGTTTGTGTGTCGTCTGCGTAGCAATGATAGTTGAGGCCATGTGAGGATATGACAGAGCCAAGTGACTTGGTGTATAGCGAGAATAGGAGAGGGCCTAGAACTGAGCCCTGGGGGACACCAGTGGTGAGAGCATGTGGTGCGGAGACAGATTCTCGCCACGCCACTTGGTAGGAGCGACCCGGTCAGGTAGGACGCAATCCAAGAGTGAGCCGCGCCGGAGATGCCCAACTCGGAGAGGGTGGAGAGGAGGATCTGATGGTTCACAGTATCAAAGGCAGCAGACAGGTCTAGAAGGACAAGAGCAGAGGAGACATTAAACGGGACATTAAAAAAACTGTAATATCTTATGTTTCACCGAGTCGTGGCTGAACGACGACAATGATAACATTCAGCTAGCAGGCTATAGTCGCTACATCGGCAGGACAGAACGGCTGACTCCGGTAAGACAAGGGGTGGCGGTCTGTGTATATTTGTAAGAAAACAGCTGGTGATACAAACCAAATACTAAGGAAGTCTCGAGGTTTTGCTCGCCTGAGGTAGAGTATCTTATGATAAGCTGTAGACCACACTATTTACCAAGAGAGTTTTCATCTGATCTATATTTTCATAGCTGTCTATTTACCACCACAAACCAATGCTGGCATTAAGATTGCACTGAGATGAGTTGTACAAGGCCATTAATCAACAGGAAAACGCTCATCCAGATGCAGCGCTCCTAGTGGCCGTGGGACTTTAATGCAGGGAAACTTAAATCCGTTCTTGGACCTAATTTCTACCAGCATGTTTTTAAATGTGCAACCAGAGGAAAAAAAAACTCTAGACCACCTTTGTCCACACACAGAGACGCATACAAAGCTCTCCCTCGCCCTCCATTTGGCAAATCTGACCATAACTCTATCCTCCTGATTCCTGCTTATAAGCAAAAACTAAAGCAGGCAGCACCAGTGACTCGGTTAATAAAAAAGTGGTCAGATGACGCAGATGCTAAGCTACAGGACTGTTTTGCTAGCACAGACTGGAACATGTTCCGGGGATTCTTCAGACAGCATTGAGGAGTACACCACATCAGTCACTGGCTTCATCAATAAGTGCATTGATGATGTCGTCCCCACAGTGACCGTACGTACATACCCCAACCAGAAGCCAATGGATTACAGGAAACATCCGCACTGAGCTAAAGGGTAGAGCTGCCGCTTTCAAGGAACGGGACTCTAACCCCTTTTGGACGCTTATAAGAAATCCCGCTATGACCTCCGACATAACCATCAAACAGGCACAAGAGTGCAATATAGTGGTCTAAGATTGAATCGTACTACACTGGCTCTGACGCTCGTCGGATGTGGCAGGGCTTGAAAACTATTACAGACTACAAAGGGAAGCACAGCCGCGAGCTGCCCAGTGACACAAGCCTACCAGAACGAGCTAAACCACTTCTATGCTCGCTTCGAGGCAAGCACACTGAAGCATGCATGAGAGCACCAGCTGTTCCGGATGTGTATCACGCTCTCCGTAGCCGATGTGAGTAAGACTTTTAAGCAGGTCAACATTCACAAGGCCGCAGGGCCAGACGGATTACCAGGACGTGTACTCCGAGCATGTGCTGAACCAACTGGCAAGTGTCTTCACTGACATTTTCAACATGTCCCTGACTGAGTCTGTAATACCAACATGTTTCAAGCAGACCACCATAGTCCCCGTGCCCAAGGACTCTGGATAACCTGCCTAAATGACTACCGACCCGTAACACTGACTAGTCTGTAGCCATGAAGTGCTGTTGAAAGTATTTGGTCATGGCTCACTCAACAGCATTATCCCCCAGAAACCCTAGACCCACTCCAATTTGCATACTCGCCCCAACAGATCCACAGATGATGGCAATCTCTATTGCACTCCACACTGCCCTTTCCCACCTGACTACAAGAGGAACATGTGGCTACGTGAGATTTGCTATTCATTGACTAGAAGCTCAGCATGTCAACACCATAGTGCCCTCTAAGCTCTCCCACTAAGCTAAGGTGGGGATGTAAACACCTCCCTCTGCAACTGGATCCTGGACTTCCTAGAATGGCCGCCCCCAGGTGGTAAGGGTAGGTACAACACATCTGCCACACTGATCCTCAACACGGGGGCCCCTCCTCAGGGTGCGTGCTCAGTGTGGGCTGTATTTCTCTGTTCACCCATGACTGCATGGCCAGGCTGTACTCTTCCCACTGACTAGACTCCAACACCATCATTAATTTTGCCGACGACACAACAGTGGTAGGCCTGATCACCGACAAAACGATGAGACTTCCCTACTGACTAGAAGGTCAGAGATCTGGCTGATGTGGTGCTGACAACAACCTCTCCCTCAACGTGACAAGACAAAGGAGATGATTGTGGACTACAGGAAAAAAAAAGAGGACTGAGGCACTGACCCCATTTCTCATCGACGGGGCTGTAGTGGAACAGGTTGAGAGCTTCCAACTTCCTTGGTGTCCACATGGCTGAACGAACTATCATGGTCCAAACACACCAAGACATGTGGAGAAGAGGGCACGACAAAGCCTATTTCCCCCTCCAGGAGACTAAAAAATATTTGGCATGGGTCCTCAGATCCTCAAAAAATTCTCCACAGCTGCACCATCGAGAGCATCCTGACTGGTTGCATCACCGCCTGGTATGGCAACTGCTTGGCCTCCGACCGCAAGGCAACAGTGGGTTGTGCGTACGGCCCAGTACTTCACTGGGGCAAAGCTTCCTGCCATCCAGGACCTGTATACCAGGGGGTGTCAGAGGAAGGCCACTCAAAATTGTCAAAGATCCAGCCACCCTAGTCATAGACTGTGCTCTCTCCTACCGCACGGAATGCGGAGATGGAGTGCCAAGTCTAGGCTGTAAAGACTTCTCAACAGCTTCTACCCCCGAGCCATAAGACTCCTGTAACAGCTAATCCATGGCTAATGTGGACTATTTGCACTGCCCCCCCACCCCATCCTTTTTTCCGCTGCTGCTACTCTGTTAAGATGTTTATGCATAGTCTGTTTAACTCTACCCACATGTACATGTACCTCAACTACCTCAACTAGCCGTATTTGCTCCCCCACTGATTGACTCTGCAATGGTGGCCCCCTGTGGGCTATATTAGCTCTCCCTACTGTTATTTCCCATTGACTCTGCAACGGTCCCCCCCTGTATATATAGCCTCCCTACTGTTATTTCCCATTGACTCTGCAACGGTACCCCCCCTGTATATATTTGCTCTCCCACTGACTGTCACTTTATTTGGCTGATCTGCTCTTTTTGCTCTTTCTCAACACTTTTTTTGTTGTTGTGTTTTATTTTTACTGTTTTTTGTTAAAAATAAATGCACTGTGGAGAAGGGCTGTAAGTAAGCATTTCATTGTAATGTCTGCACCTGTTGTATTCGGCGCATTGTGACCAATAAAATTTGATTTGATTTGATTTCCCAGTTAGCTAGCAGTGCGGAGAGCCTCCGTGACACAGAGAAGAGCAGTCTCAGTTGAATGACCAGTGTGAAACCTGACTGGTTTGGATTTGGTCATTCCCACTGAGAGATAGCAGGAGAGTTGGCTAGAGACGGCACGCTATTTGCTCTTTGGACTGAGAGAAGAAAAAGAAGGGATACTGGGCTGTATTTGCTGACATTTCTGATTTGACTCGTGTGGAATGTCTAATAAAGTGTCGGTATTTGGGATTTGACCTAAATCTGTCACGCCCTGACTCTGGGGACTCTTATTTGTTGAGTCAGGGTGTGATTTTCTATGTTGTGTATTTCTATGTTGGTATTTGTCTTCCCAATCAGAAGTGCAGCTGTCGCTCGTTGTCTCTGATTGGGGACCACTGGACTTAGGCAGCCTGTTGGCACTAGTGGGTTGTGGGATCTTGTTCCAGTTAAGGTATGTTGTGTTGTGCTGCCTTGGACTTCACGTTTTCCGGCTGTTTTGTTTGTTGTTTGTCGTTGTGTTTAATATTTAATGAACATGTACGCATATCACGCTGCCCTTTGACTGAATGTCGATGAACGAACGTGACAAAATCAGATTTTTTACCTAATGACTAGAATGTGATTAATGTGAGATTTTCTCTCACTTGCCTACACACAATACCCCATAATGTCAAAGTGGCTGAATGGTGTATTTGCTTTTTACTTTTTACAAATGTGAATTAAAAATGAAAAGGCTGTAAATGCTCTCAAGTCAATAAGTATTCAACCCCTTTTGTTATGGCAAGCCTAAATAAGTTCAGGATTTAAAAATCACATAATAAGTTGCATGGAGTCACACTGTGTGCAATAATAGTGTTTAACATGAGTTTTGAATGACTACCCCATCTCTGTACCCCACACATACAATTATCTGTAAGATCCTTCAGTCGAGCAGTGATTTTCAAGCACTGATTCAACCACAAAGACCAGGGAGGTTTTCCAATGCCTCTGGCAAAGAAGGGCACCTATTGGTAGATGGGTAAAAATAAATAAAAAAGCAGACATTGAATCTTCCCTTTGAGCATGGTGAAGTTAGATAATTACACTGTTGGATGGTGTGTCAATACACCCAGTCACTACAAAGATACAGGCATCCTTCCTAACTCAGTTTCCGGAGAGGAAGGAAACCACTCAGGGATTTCACCATGAGGCCAATGGTGACTTTAAAACAGTTACAGATTTGTATTTGCTCTTCCCACTGACTAGAATGTGGAGATGTGGCTGATGTGGGCTGTATTTGCTCTTCCCACTGACTAGAATGTGGAGATGTGGCTGATGTGGGCTGTATTTGCTCTTCCCACTGACTAGAATGTGGAGATGTGGCTGATCTGGGCTGTATTTGCTCTTCCCACTGACTAGAATGTGGAGATGTGGCTGATGTGGGCTGTATTTGCTCTTCCCACTGACTAGAATGTGGAGATGTGGCTGATCTGGGCTGTATTTGCTCTTCCCACTGACTAGAATGTGGAGATGTGGCTGATGTGGGCTGTATTTGCTCTTCCCACTGACTAGAATGTGGAGATGTGGCTGATGTGGGCTGTATTTGTATGTGTTTTCATACACTGATGCAGCCCTGACGGTACTAATACATGTGTAGGAATATAGCGGTATTGTTGTTGTATTATAAATAAAGTAGTATTGGTATTGTATCATAAGTAAAGTAGAATTGTTATTGTAAATGGGCCCTGTGTAGCTCAGTTGGTAGAGCATGGCGCTTGCAACGCCAGGGTTGTGGGTTCGATTCCCACGGGGGGCCAG
>CM072252.1:1795619-1830619 GCA_036851935.1 Coregonus suidteri | reverse complement strand
ATCTAACCTGACGTAGCAGTACCTTCCTCTCTCATGAGGTCTGTGTGTATCTAACCTGACGTAGCAGCACCTTCCTCTCTCATGAGGTCTGTGTGTATCTAACCTGACGTAGCAGTACCTTCCTCTCTCATGAGGTCTGTGTATATCTAACCTGACGTAGCAGTACCTTCCTCTCTCATGAGGTCTGTGTGTATCTAACCTGACGTAGCAGCAGTACCTTCCTCTCTCATGAGGTCTGTGTATCTAACCTGACGTAGCAGTACCTTCCTCTCTCATGAGGTCTGTGTATCTAACCTGACGTAGCAGTACCTTCCTCTCTCATGAGGTCTGTGTGTATCTAACCTGACGTAGCAGTACCTTCCTCTCTCATGAGGTCTGTGTGTATCTAACCTGACGTAGCAGTACATTCCTCTCTCATGAGGTCTGTGTATCTAACCTGACGTAGCAGTACCTTCCTCTCTCATGAGGTCTGTGTATCTAACCTGACGTAGCAGTACCTTCCTCTCTCATGAGGTACCTTCCTCTCTCATGAGGGGTGTGTATCTAACCTGACGTAGCAGTACCTTCCTCTCTCATGAGGTCTGTGTGTATCTAACCTGACGTAGCAGTACCTTCCTCTCTCATGAGGTCTGTGTGTATCTAACCTGACGTAGCAGTACAGTTCCTCTCTCTCATGAGGTCTGTGTATCTAACCTGACGTAGCAGTACCTTCCTCTCTCATGAGGTCTGTGTGTGTATCTAACCTGACGTAGCAGTACCTTTCTCTCTCATGAGGTCTGTGTGTATCTAACCTGACGTAGCAGTACCTTCCTCTCTCATGAGGTCTGTGTGTATCTAACCTGACGTAGCAGTACCTTCCTCTCTCATGAGGTCTGTGTGTATCTAACCTGACGTAGCAGTACCTTCCTCTCTCATGAGGTCTGTGTGTATCTAACCTGACGTAGCAGTATTCCTCTCTCATGAGGTCTGTGTATCTAACCTGACGTAGCAGTACCTTCCTCTCTCATGAGGTCTGTGTGTATCTAACCTGACGTAGCAGTACCTTCCTCTCTCATGAGGTCTGTGTATCTAACCTGACGTAGCAGTACCTTCCTCTCTCATGAGGTCTGTGTGTGTGTATCTAACCTGACGTAGCAGTACCTTCCTCTCTCATGAGGTCTGTGTATCTAACCTGACGTAGCAGTACCTTCCTCTCTCATGAGGTCTGTGTATCTAACCTGACGTAGCAGTACCTTCCTCTCTCATGAGGTCTGTGTATCTAACCTGACGTAGCAGTACTTTCCTCTCTCATGAGGTCTGTGTATCTAACCTGACGTAGCAGTACCTTCCTCTCTCATGAGGTCTGTGTATCTAACCTGACGTAGCAGTACCTTCCTCTCTCTCATGAGGTCTGTGTGTATCTAACCTGACGTAGCAGTACCTTCCTCTCTCATGAGGTCTGTGTATCTAACCTGACGTAGCAGTACCTTCCTCTCTCATGAGGTCTGTGTATCTAACCTGACGTAGCAGTACCTTCCTCTCCTCATGAGGTCTGTGTATCTAACCTGACGTAGCAGTACCTTCCTCTCTCATGAGGTCTGTGTATCTAACCTGACGTAGCAGTACATTCCTCTCCTCATGAGGTCTGTGTATCTAACCTGACGTAGCAGTACCTTCCTCTCTCTCATGAGGTCTGTGTATCTAACCTGACGTAGCAGTACCTTCCTCTCTCATGAGGTCTGTGTATCTAACCTGACGTAGCAGTACCTTCCTCTCTCATGAGGTCTGTGTATATCTAACCTGACGTAGCAGTACTTTCCTCTCTCATGAGGTCTGTGTATCTAACCTGACGTAGCAGTACCTTCCTCTCTCATGAGGTCTGTGTATCTAACCTGACGTAGCAGTACATTCCTCTCTCATGAGGTCTGTGTGTATCTAACCTGACGTAGCAGTACATTCCTCTCCTCATGAGGTCTGTGTATCTAACCTGACGTAGCAGTACCTTCCTCTCTCATGAGTCTGTGTATCTCTGTGTATCTAACCTGACGTAGCAGTACCTTCCTCTCTCATGAGGTCTGTGTATCTAACCTGACGTAGCAGTACCTTCCTCTCTCATGAGGTCTGTGTATCTAACCTGACGTAGCAGTACCTTCCTCTCTCATGAGGTCTGTGTGTATCTAACCTGACGTAGCAGTACCTTCCTCTCTCATGAGGTCTGTGTGTATCTAACCTGACGTAGCAGTACCTTCCTCTCTCATGAGGTCTGTGTGTATCTAACCTGACGTAGCAGTACCTTCCTCTCTCATGAGGTCTGTGTGTATCTAACCTGACGTAGCAGTACCTTCCTCTCTCATGAGGTCTGTGTGTATCTAACCTGACGTAGCAGTACCTTCCTCTCTCATGAGGTCTGTGTGTATCTAACCTGACGTAGCAGTACCTTCCTCTCTCATGAGGTCTGTGTGTATCTAACCTGACGTAGCAGTACCTTCCTCTCTCATGAGGTCTGTGTGTATCTAACCTGACGTAGCAGTACCTTCCTCTCTCATGAGGTCTGTGTATCTAACCTGACGTAGCAGTACCTTCCTCTCTCATGAGGTCTGTGTGTGTATCTAACCTGACGTAGCAGTACCTTCCTCTCTCATGAGGTCTGTGTATCTAACCTGACGTAGCAGTACCTTCCTCTCTCATGAGGTCTGTGTATCTAACCTGACGTAGCAGTACCTTCCTCTCTCATGAGGTCTGTGTATCTAACCTGACGTAGCAGTACTTTCCTCTCTCATGAGGTCTGTGTATCTAACCTGACGTAGCAGTACCTTCCTCTCTCATGAGGTCTGTGTATCTAACCTGACGTAGCAGTACATTCCTCTCTCTCATGAGGTCTGTGTGTATCTAACCTGACGTAGCAGTACAGTTCCTCCTCTCTCATGAGGTCTGTGTATCTAACCTGACGTAGCAGTACCTTCCTCTCTCATGAGGTCTGTGTATCTAACCTGACGTAGCAGTACCTTCCTCTCTCATGAGGTCTGTGTATCTAACCTGACGTAGCAGTACCTTCCTCTCTCATGAGGTCTGTGTGTATCTAACCTGACGTAGCAGTACCTTCCTCTCTCATGAGGTCTGTGTATCTAACCTGACGTAGCAGTACCTTCCTCTCTCATGAGGTCTGTGTATCTAACCTGACGTAGCAGTACACCTTCCTCTCCTCATGAGGTCTGTGTGTATCTAACCTGACGTAGCAGTACCTTCCTCTCTCATGAGGTCTGTGTGTGTATCTAACCTGACGTAGCAGTACATTCCTCTCTCATGAGGTCTGTGTATCTAACCTGACGTAGCAGTACTTCCTCTCTCATGAGGTCTGTGTGTATCTAACCTGACGTAGCAGTACCTTCCTCTCTCATGAGGTCTGTGTGTATCTAACCTGACGTAGCAGTACCTTCCTCTCTCATGAGGTCTGTGTGTATCTAACCTGACGTAGCAGTACCTTCCTCTCCTCATGAGGTCTGTGTGTATCTAACCTGACGTAGCAGTACCTTCCTCTCTCATGAGGTCTGTGTATCTAACCTGACGTAGTAGGTACCTTCCTCTCTCATGAGGTCTGTGTGTATCTAACCTGACGTAGCAGTACCTTCCTCTCTCATGAGGTCTGTGTATCTAACCTGACGTAGCAGTACCTTCCTCTCTCATGAGGTCTGTGTATCTAACCTGACGTAGCAGTACCTTCCTCTCTCATGAGGTCTGTGTGTATCTAACCTGACGTAGCAGTACCTTCCTCTCTCATGAGGTCTGTGTGTATCTAACCTGACGTAGCAGTACCTTCCTCTCTCATGAGGTCTGTGTGTATCTAACCTGACGTAGCAGTACCTTCCTCTCTCATGAGGTCTGTGTGTATCTAACCTGACGTAGCAGTACCTTCCTCTCTCATGAGGTCTGTGTGTATCTAACCTGACGTAGCAGTACCTTCCTCTCTCATGAGGTCTGTGTATCTAACCTGACGTAGCAGTACCTTCCTCTCTCATGAGGTCTGTGTGTATCTAACCTGACGTAGCAGTACCTTCCTCTCTCATGAGGTCTGTGTGTATCTAACCTGACGTAGCAGTACCTTCCTCTCTCATGAGGTCTGTGTATCTAACCTGACGTAGCAGTACCTTCCTCTCTCATGAGGTCTGTGTGTATCTAACCTGACGTAGCAGTACCTTCCTCTCTCATGAGGTCTGTGTATCTAACCTGACGTAGCAGTACCTTCCTCTCCTCATGAGGTCTGTGTGTATCTAACCTGACGTAGCAGTACCTTCCTCTCTCATGAGGTCTGTGTGTATCTAACCTGACGTAGCAGTACCTTCCTCTCTCATGAGGTCTGTGTATCTAACCTGACGTAGCAGTACCTTCCTCTCTCATGAGGTCTGTGTGTATCTAACCTGACGTAGCAGTACCTTCCTCTCTCATGAGGTCTGTGTGTATCTAACCTGACGTAGCAGTACCTTCCTCTCTCATGAGGTCTGTGTGTATCTAACCTGACGTAGCAGTACCTTCCTCTCTCATGAGGTCTGTGTATCTAACCTGACGTAGCAGTACCTTCCTCTCTCATGAGGTCTGTGTGTATCTAACCTGACGTAGCAGTACCTTCCTCTCTCATGAGGTCTGTGTGTATCTAACCTGACGTAGCAGTACCTTCCTCTCTCATGAGGTCTGTGTATCTAACCTGACGTAGCAGTACCTTCCTCTCTCATGAGGTCTGTGTGTATCTAACCTGACGTAGCAGTACCTTCCTCTCTCATGAGGTCTGTGTATCTAACCTGACGTAGCAGTACCTTCCTCTCTCATGAGGTCTGTGTGTATCTAACCTGACGTAGCAGTACCTTCCTCTCTCATGAGGTCTGTATGTATCTAACCTGACGTAGCAGTACCTTCCTCTCTCATGAGGTCTGTGTGTATCTAACCTGACGTAGCAGTACCTTCCTCTCTCATGAGGTCTGTGTGTATCTAACCTGACGTAGCAGTACCTTCCTCTCTCATGAGGTCTGTGTATCTAACCTGACGTAGCAGTACCTTCCTCTCTCATGAGGTCTGTGTGTATCTAACCTGACGTAGCAGTACCTTCCTCTCTCATGAGGTCTGTGTATCTAACCTGACGTAGCAGTACCTTCCTCTCTCATGAGGTCTGTGTGTGTATCTAACCTGACGTAGCAGTACCTTCCTCTCTCATGAGGTCTGTGTATCTAACCTGACGTAGCAGTACCTTCCTCTCTCATGAGGTCTGTGTATCTAACCTGACGTAGCAGTACCTTCCTCTCTCATGAGGTCTGTGTATCTAACCTGACGTAGCAGTACTTTCCTCTCTCATGAGGTCTGTGTATCTAACCTGACGTAGCAGTACCTTCCTCTCTCATGAGGTCTGTGTATCTAACCTGACGTAGCAGTACCTTCCTCTCTCATGAGGTCTCTGTGTGTATCTAACCTGACGTAGCAGTACATTCCTCTCTCATGAGGTCTGTGTATCTAACCTGACGTAGCAGTACCTTCCTCTCTCATGAGGTCTGTGTGTATCTAACCTGACGTAGCAGTACCTTCCTCTCCTCATGAGGTCTGTGTATCTAACCTGACGTAGCAGTACCTTCCTCTCTCATGAGGTCTGTCTGTGTATCTAACCTGACGTAGCAGTACCTTCCTCTCTCATGAGGTCTGTGTATCTAACCTGACGTAGCAGTACCTTCCTCTCTCATGAGGTCTGTGTATCTAACCTGACGTAGCAGTACCTTCCTCTCTCATGAGGTCTGTGTGTATCTAACCTGACGTAGCAGTACCTTCCTCTCTCATGAGGTCTGTGTGTATCTAACCTGACGTAGCAGTACCTTTCCTCTCTCATGAGGTCTGTGTATCTAACCTGACGTAGCAGTACCTTCCTCTCTCATGAGGTCTGTGTGTATCTAACCTGACGTAGCAGTACATTCCTCTCTCATGAGGTCTGTGTATCTAACCTGACGTAGCAGTACCTTCCTCTCTCATGAGGTCTGTGTATCTAACCTGACGTAGCAGTACCTTCCTCTCTCATGAGGTCTGTGTATCTAACCTGACGTAGCAGTTACCTTCCTCTCTCATGAGGTCTGTGTATCTAACCTGACGTAGCAGTACCTTCCTCTCTCATGAGGTCTGTGTATCTAACCTGACGTAGCAGTACCTTCCTCTCTCATGAGGTCTGTGTGTATCTAACCTGACGTAGCAGTACCTTCCTCTCTCATGAGGTCTGTGTGTATCTAACCTGACGTAGCAGTACCTTTCTCTCTCATGAGGTCTGTGTGTATCTAACCTGACGTAGCAGTACCTTCCTCTCTCATGAGGTCTGTGTGTATCTAACCTGACGTAGCAGTACCTTCCTCTCTCATGAGGTCTGTGTGTATCTAACCTGACGTAGCAGTACCTTCCTCTCTCATGAGGTCTGTGTGTATCTAACCTGACGTAGCAGTACCTTCCTCTCTCATGAGGTCTGTGTGTATCTAACCTGACGTAGCAGTACCTTCCTCTCTCATGAGGTCTGTGTGTATCTAACCTGACGTAGCAGTACCTTCCTCTCTCATGAGGTCTGTGTATCTAACCTGACGTAGCAGTACCTTCCTCTCTCATGAGGTCTGTGTGTATCTAACCTGACGTAGCAGTACCTTCCTCTCTCATGAGGTCTGTGTATCTAACCTGACGTAGCAGTACCTTCCTCTCTCATGAGGTCTCTGTGTATCTAACCTGACGTAGCAGTACCTTCCTCTCTCATGAGGTCTGTGTATCTAACCTGACGTAGCATCTTTCCTCTCTCATGAGGTCTGTGTATCTAACCTGACGTAGCAGTACCTTCCTCTCTCATGAGGTCTGTGTATCTAACCTGACGTAGCAGTACCTTCCTCTCTCATGAGGTCTGTGTGTATCTAACCTGACGTAGCAGTACTTTCCTCTCCTCATGAGGTCTGTGTATCTAACCTGACGTAGCAGTACCTTCCTCTCTCATGAGGTCTGTGTATCTAACCTGACGTAGCAGTACCTTCCTCTCTCATGAGGTCTGTGTATCTAACCTGACGTAGCAGTACCTTCCTCTCTCATGAGGTCTGTGTGTATCTAACCTGACGTAGCAGTACCTTCCTCTCTCATGAGGTCTGTGTATCTAACCTGACGTAGCAGTACCTTCCTCTCTCATGAGGTCTGTGTATCTAACCTGACGTAGCAGTACATTCCTCTCTCATGAGGTCTGTGTGTATCTAACCTGACGTAGCAGTACCTTCCTCTCTCATGAGGTCTGTGTGTATCTAACCTGACGTAGCAGTACCTTCCTCTCTCATGAGGTCTGTGTATCTAACCTGACGTAGCAGTACCTTCCTCTCTCATGAGGTCTGTGTGTATCTAACCTGACGTAGCAGTACCTTCCTCTCTCATGAGGTCTGTGTGTATCTAACCTGACGTAGCAGTACCTTCCTCTCTCATGAGGTCTGTGTGTATCTAACCTGACGTAGCAGTACCTTCCTCTCTCATGAGGTCTGTGTATATCTAACCTGACGTAGCAGTACCTTCCTCTCTCATGAGGTCTGTGTATCTAACCTGACGTAGCAGTACCTTCCTCTCTCATGAGGTCTGTGTGTATCTAACCTGACGTAGCAGTACCTTCCTCTCTCATGAGGTCTGTGTATCTAACCTGACGTAGCAGTACCTTCCTCTCTCATGAGGTCTGTGTATCTAACCTGACGTAGCAGTACCTTCCTCTCTCATGAGGTCTGTGTGTATCTAACCTGACGTAGCAGTACCTTCCTCTCTCATGAGGTCTGTGTATCTAACCTGACGTAGCAGTACCTTCCTCTCTCATGAGGTCTGTGTGTATCTAACCTGACGTAGCAGTACCTTCCTCTCTCATGAGGTCTGTGTGTATCTAACCTGACGTAGCAGTACCTTCCTCTCTCATGAGGTCTGTGTGTATCTAACCTGACGTAGCAGTACCTTCCTCTCTCATGAGGTCTGTGTATCTAACCTGACGTAGCAGTACCTTCCTCTCTCATGAGGTCTGTGTGTATCTAACCTGACGTAGCAGTACCTTCCTCTCTCATGGGAGGTCTGTGTGTATCTAACCTGACGTAGCAGTACCTTCCTCTCTCATGAGGTCTGTGTATCTAACCTGACGTAGCAGTACCTTCCTCTCTCATGAGGTCTGTGTGTATCTAACCTGACGTAGCAGTACCTTCCTCTCTCATGAGGTCTGTGTATCTAACCTGACGTAGCAGTACCTTCCTCTCTCATGAGGTCTGTGTATCTAACCTGACGTAGCAGTACCTTCCTCTCTCATGAGGTCTGTGTGTATCTAACCTGACGTAGCAGTACCTTCCTCTCTCATGAGGTCTGTGTGTATCTAACCTGACGTAGCAGTACCTTCCTCTCTCATGAGGTCTGTGTGTATCTAACCTGACGTAGCAGTACCTTCCTCTCTCATGAGGTCTGTGTGTATCTAACCTGACGTAGCAGTACCTTCCTCTCTCATGAGGTCTGTGTGTATCTAACCTGACGTAGCAGTACCTTCCTCTCTCATGAGGTCTGTGTATCTAACCTGACGTAGCAGTACCTTCCTCTCTCATGAGGTCTGTGTGTATCTAACCTGACGTAGCAGTACCTTCCTCTCTCATGAGGTCTGTGTGTATCTAACCTGACGTAGCAGTACCTTCCTCTCTCATGAGGTCTGTGTGTATCTAACCTGACGTAGCAGTACCTTCCTCTCTCATGAGGTCTGTGTGTATCTAACCTGACGTAGCAGTACCTTCCTCTCTCATGAGGTCTGTGTATCTAACCTGACGTAGCAGTACCTTCCTCTCTCATGAGGTCTGTGTGTATCTAACCTGACGTAGCAGTACCTTCCTCTCTCATGAGGTCTGTATGTATCTAACCTGACGTAGCAGTACCTTCCTCTCTCATGAGGTCTGTGTGTATCTAACCTGACGTAGCAGTACCTTCCTCTCTCATGAGGTCTGTGTGTATCTAACCTGACGTAGCAGTACCTTCCTCTCTCATGAGGTCTGTGTATCTAACCTGACGTAGCAGTACCTTCCTCTCTCATGAGGTCTGTGTGTATCTAACCTGACGTAGCAGTACCTTCCTCTCTCATGAGGTCTGTGTGTATCTAACCTGACGTAGCAGTACCTTCCTCTCTCATGAGGTCTGTGTGTATCTAACCTGACGTAGCAGTACCTTCCTCTCTCATGAGGTCTGTGTGTATCTAACCTGACGTAGCAGTACCTTCCTCTCTCATGAGGTCTGTGTGTATCTAACCTGACGTAGCAGTACCTTCCTCTCTCATGAGGTCTGTGTATCTAACCTGACGTAGCAGTACCTTCCTCTCTCATGAGGTCTGTGTATCTAACCTGACGTAGCAGTACCTTCCTCTCTCATGAGGTCTGTGTGTATCTAACCTGACGTAGTAGTACCTTCCTCTCCTCATGAGGTCTGTGTATATCTAACCTGACGTAGCAGCACCTTCCTCTCTCATGAGGTCTGTGTGTATCTAACCTGACGTAGCAGTACCTTCCTCTCTCATGAGGTCTGTGTATCTAACCTGACGTAGCAGTACCTTCCTCTCTCATGAGGTCTGTGTGTATCTAACCTGACGTAGCAGTACCTTCCTCTCTCATGAGGTCTGTGTATCTAACCTGACGTAGCAGTACCTTCCTCTCTCATGAGGTCTGTGTATCTAACCTGACGTAGCAGTACCTTCCTCTCTCATGAGGTCTGTGTATCTAACCTGACGTAGCAGTACCTTCCTCTCTCATGAGGTCTGTGTGTATCTAACCTGACGTAGCAGTACCTTCCTCTCTCATGAGGTCTGTGTATCTAACCTGACGTAGCAGTACCTTCCTCTCTCATGAGGTCTGTGTATCTAACCTGACGTAGCAGTACCTTCCTCTCTCATGAGGTCTGTGTGTATCTAACCTGACGTAGCAGTACCTTCCTCTCTCATGAGGTCTGTGTATCTAACCTGACGTAGCAGTACCTTCCTCTCTCATGAGGTCTGTGTATCTAACCTGACGTAGCAGTACCTTCCTCTCTCACGAGGTCTGTGTGTATCTAACCTGACGTAGCAGTACCTTCCTCTCTCATGAGGTCTGTGTGTATCTAACCTGACGTAGCAGTACCTTCCTCTCTCATGAGGTCTGTGTATCTAACCTGACGTAGCAGTACATTCCTCTCTCATGAGGTCTGTGTATCTAACCTGACGTAGCAGTACCTTCCTCTCTCATGAGGTCTGTGTATCTAACCTGACGTAGCAGTACCTTCCTCTCCTCATGAGGTCTGTGTATCTAACCTGACGTAGCAGTACCTTCCTCTCTCATGAGGTCTGTGTATCTAACCTGACGTAGCAGTACCTTCCTCTCTCATGAGGTCTGTGTGTATCTAACCTGACGTAGCAGTACCTTCCTCTCTCATGAGGTCTGTGTATCTAACCTGACGTAGCAGTACCTTCCTCTCCTCATGAGGTCTGTGTATCTAACCTGACGTAGCAGTACCTTCCTCTCTCATGAGGTCTGTGCAGTCTGTGTGTATCTAACCCAGCCTTTCTTAAAGTATGGGTTGTGACCCAAAGTGGGGCACGGACCTGTTAATGGTGGGTTGCGACGTGGCAGAGTAAATGTATAATTATTTCATGAATTACTAATTGCGCAAGTGGGTGGAAGCTGCTCGAGTGGGTGGAAGCTGCTCGAGTGGGTGGAAGACGCCTGTGTGCTTCACGGTTTACCAGATCTATTTTCAGCAGTTTTCTTGAAGATCACTCCGCCACCCACACACTGCAGTGCTGTCGTTCAGCAGCAACAGATGCACTGTCAGCCACTGGCTTGTCATTCCCACTCGCCATCACTCACCTCTGGCATCAAATGGACTCAAGCTAGCCACAAGTTCTGACTGAGCTCAGTTGTCATGAAACGCAAATACAGCGATGAGTTTCTCTCTCTTGGTTTCATACAAACTTAGAGAAATAATGAAGAGCGCCCACAATGTGTTTGGTGAGGGGGAAGTGTTTGGTGAGGGGAAAGTGTTTGGTGAGGGGGAAGTGTTTGGTGAGGGGGAAGTGTTTAGTAATGAGTCTCTCAAAACGAACAAATTAAAACGACAGGTCCTGACCAAACCTCCACAGCATGACTGTAAACCCAGGGGAGTTCTTTCAGGACAGGGCAGAATGCTTCAGGAAACAGCGCTTCGACCGTGGAAAAGCAAGTCAGCTAGCAAGGCGTTGTTTTCATTTTATAACAGGTGATGATAAGCAGAAATAAGGGAGTACTGTCTCTCATAGTAGTCGACTTGAGTTTCTCTTTCAAACAATCCCCTTGTACACAGCTAATAGCTAGCTAGCTAACGTTAGCCATAGCTAGCTATCTATCTACTGATAGTGCAACCCAGGAACAGTACAGATGAAGATGGGAAAAAAACTGTTGCTGTTAAGTAATCATTTTTTATTCTGAACTGGAATAAACTGATTGACGCGAGCTGCTTTTTGAGGCAAACCCACTCACACAGTTCTGGAATGTTCATCTTACAGCAGGAAGCGGGCTCCTGCCTGACTGAGAAACCAGGAGATGTTCTGATCCAGTTTGGCACCACATATCTATGAGTCAGGGTTGTCAATTTAAGAAACAAGTAGAGAAACAGACTCAATGCTGAGCATGACCTCAGGGTTGCACTGTCAACAAATGAGGGCAGAATAGACATGCTTGTTGACAACGTCAACCAGCCACACACATCATTCATGTGTGTGTGTGTGTGTGTGTGTGATGTGATCAATCAGTTCAGAATTTAAATGAGTAGTTGTATTTTAACAGCAACAGTTCCAACCAAGACAGTGTTTTTTAATGGAGGAAAAAACAAACATGAATAGCTTTTTATATGGGTATTTCATTTTAATTGTTATTTGTCTATGTTGCATTTGTTAATGGGCATAAAGGCAATGAAATGTACTGATATTTACGTATAGTTGCATGTTTTCGTAAGCTTGGGTCCCAGGAAAACACAGTATTTCTCATTTGGGTCCCAGGCTGAAAAGGTTAAAGAACCCCTGGTCTACCATAGCAGGCGTAAACGTCCATCGTATTAAAGATGGCTGCCGTTTTACAGCCCACTAACCAATTGTACTATTATGTGTGTTTTTCCGCGTTATTTGTAATTTATTCTGTACATAATGTTTCTGCCACCGTCTCTTATGACCAAAAAGAGCTTCTGGATATCAGGACAGCTTGTATTGGACGAAGACTTTTCTTCAACGAGTCGGACGCGAAGGATATTCTACAGACACACAAGGCCCAAATCCCCGTAATTCGCATGAGAAAGAGACTGAGATATCGTGGACGTAGGTCGGGGTGCCTTGTAAGGATCCGACGGCGAGCGAGTAAACTGCCTCTTCCATCAATCCTATTAGCCAAGGTTCAATCATTTGAAAACAAAATGGACGACCTAAGATTACGGTTATCCTACCAACGGGACATTAAAAACTGTAATATCTTATGTTTCACCGAGTCGTGGCTGAACGATGACATGGACAACATACAGCTAGCGGGTTATACGCTACATCGGCAGGATAGAACGGCTGACTCCGGTAAGACAAGGGGTGGCGGTCTGTGTGTATTTGTAAACAACAGCTGGTGCATAAAATCTAATACTAAGGAAGTTTCGAGGTTTTGCTCGCCGGAGGTAGAGTATCTCATGATAAGCTGTAGACCACACTATCTACCAAGAGAGTTTTCATCTATATTCTTCGTAGCTGTCTGTATACCACCACAAACCGATGCTGGCACTAAGATTGCACTCAATGAGCTTTATAAGGCCATAAGCAAACAGGAAAACGCTCATCCAGAGACAGCGCTCCTAGTGGTCGGGGACTTTAATGCAGGGAAACTTAAATCCGTTCTACCTAATTTCTACCAGCATGTTAAAAGTGCAACCAGAGGAAAAAAAACTCTAGACCACCTTTACTCCACACACAGAGACGCGTACAAAGCTCTCCCTCGCCCTCCATTTGGCAAATCTGACGATAATTCTATCCTCCTGATTCTGCTTATAAGCAAAAACTAAAGCAGGAAGCACCAGTGACTCTGTTAATAAGGAAGTGGTCATATGACGCAGATGCTAAGCTACAGGACTGTTTTGCTAGCACAGACTGGAATATGTTCTGGGATTCTTCTGATGGCATTGAGGAGTACATCACATCAGTCACTGGCTTCATCAATAAGTGCATCGATGACGTCGTCCCCACAGTGACCGTATGTACATACCTCAACCAGAAGCCATGGATTAAAGGCAACATCTGCACTGAGCTAAAGGGTAGAGCTGCCGCTTTCAAGGAGCGGGACTCTAACCCGGACGCTTATAAGAAATCCCACTATGCCCTCCGACGAACCAAACAGGCAAATGGTCAATACAGGACTAAGATTGAATCGCACTACACCGGCTCTGACGCTCGTCGGGGTGTGGCAGGGCTTGCAAACTATTACAGACTACAAAGGGAAGCACAGCCGCGAGCTGCCCCGTGACACGAGCCTACCAGACGAGCTAAATCACTTCTACGCTCGCTTCGAGGCAAGCAACACTGATGATGCAATCTCTATTGTACTCCACACTGCCCTTTCCCACCTGGACAAAAGGAACACCTATGTGAGAATGCTATTCATTGACTACAGCTCAGCGTTCAACACCATAGTGCCCACAAAGCTCATCACTAAGCTAAGGACCCTGGGACTAAACACCTCCCTCTGCAACTGGATCCTGGACTTCCTGACGGGCCGCCCCCCAGGTGGTAAGGGTAGGTAACAACACATCTGCCACACTGATCCTCAAACACGGAGGCCCCTCAGGGGTGCGTGCTCAGTCCCCTCCTGTAGTCCCTGTTCACCCATGACTGCATGGCCAGGCACGACTCCAAACGCCATCATTAAGTTTGCTGACGACACAACAGTGTTAGGCCTGATCACTGACAACGATGAGACAGCCTATAGGGAGGAGGTCAGAGACCTGGCCGTGTGGTGCCAGGATAACAACCTCTCCCTCAACGTGATCAAGACAAAGGAGATGATTGTGGACTACAGGAAAAAGAGGACCGAGCACGCCCCCATTCTCATTGACGGGGCTGTGGTGGAGCAGGTTGAGAGCTTGAAGTTCCTTGGTGTCCACATCACCAACAAACTATCATGGTCCAAACACACCAAGACAGTCGTGAAGAGGGCACGACAAAGCCTATTCCCCATCAGGAGACTGAGAAGATTTGGCATGGGTCCTCAGATCCTCAAAATGTTCTACAGCTGCACCATCGAGAGCATCCTGACTGGTTGCATCACCGCCTGGTATGGCAACTGCTCGGCCTCCGACCGCAAGGCACTACAGAGGGGTAGTGCGTACGGCCCAGTACATCACTGGGGCCAAGCTTCCTGCCATCCAGGACCTCTATACCAGGCGGTGTCAGAGGAAGACCCTAAAAATCGTCAAAGACTCCAGCCACCCTAGTCATAGACTGTTCTCTCAATTCTACTGCACGGCAAGTGTACCGGAGCACCAAGTCTAGGTCCAAAAGGCTTCTTAACAGCTTATACCCCCGAGCCATAAGACTCCTGAACAGCTAATCAAATGGCTACCCAGGGGACTATTAGCATTGTCTCTCCGTTCTTTGTTATTTCTATCCTTCCTGAAAATACAATATTTTTGGAAAATACAGTACCAGTCAAAAGTTTGGACACACCTACTCATTCCAGGGTTTTTCTTTATTTTTACTATTTTCTACATTGTAGAATAATAGTTAAGACATCAAAACTATGAAATAATACATATGGAATCATGTAGTAACCAAAAAAGTGGTTAAACAAATCAAAATATATTTATATTTGAGATTCTTCAAAGTAGCCAAATAAATAAATAATAAATAAAATCCAAATAAAAATCCATTTAAGTTACAGGTTTTAATGCAACAGAATGGGGAAAAACGCCAAGGGGATGAATACTTTGGAAGGCACTGGATACAGTAGCAGTCAAAAGTTTGGACATACAGTGGGGAAAAAAAAGTATTTAGTCAGCCACCAATTGTGCAAGGTCTCCCACTTAAAAGATGAGAGAGGCCTGTAATTTTCATCATAGGTACAAACACGTCAACTATGACAGACAAAATTAGAAAAAAAAATCCAGGAAAATCACATTGTAGGATTTTTTATGAATTTATTTGCAAATTATGGTGGAAAATAAGTATTTGGTCAATAACAAAAGTTTCTCAATACTTTGTTATATACCCTTTGTTGGCAATGACACAGGTCAAACGTTTTCTGTAAGTCTTCACAAGGTTTTCACACACTGTTGCTGGTATTTTGGCCCATTCCTCCATGCATATCTCCTCTAGAGCAGTGATGTTTTGGGGCAACACGGACTTTCAACTCCCTCCAAAGATTTTCTATGGGGTTGAGATCTGGAGACTGGCTAGGCCACTCCAGGACCTTGAAATGCTTCTTACGAAGCCACTCCTTCGTTGCCCGGGCGGTGTGTTTGGGATCATGTCATGCTGAAAGACCCAGCCACGTTTCATCTTCAATGCCCTTGCTGATGGAAGGAGGTTTTTCACTCAAAATCTCACGATACATGGCCCCATTCATTCTTTCCTTTACACGGATCAGTCGTCCTGGTCCCTTTGCAGAAAAACAGCCCCAAAGCATGATGTTTCCACCCCCATGCTTCACAGTAGGTATGGTGTTCTTTGGATGCAACTCAGCATTCTTTGTCCTCCAAACACAACGAGTTGAGTTTTTACCAAAAAGTTCTATTTTGGTTTCATCTGACCATATGACATTCTCACAATCCTCTTCTGGATCATCCAAATGCACTCTAGCAATCTTCAGACGGGCCTGGACATGTACTGGCTTAAGCAGGGGGACACGTCTGGCACTGCATGATTTGAGTCCCTGGCGGCGTAGTGTGTTACTCATGGTAGGCTTTGTTACTTTGGTCCCAGCTCTCTGCAGGTCATTCACTAGGTCCCCCCGTGTGGTTCTGGGATTTTTGCTCACCGTTCTTGTGATCATTTTGACCCCACGGGGTGAGATCTTGCGTGGAGCCCCAGATCGAGGGAGATTATCAGTGGTCTTGTATGTCTTCCATTTCCTAATAATTGCTCCCACAGTTGATTTCTTCAAACCAAGCTGCTTACCTATTGCAGATTCAGTCTTCCCAGCCTGGTGCAGGTCTACAATTTTGTTTCTGGTGTCCTTTGACAGCTCTTTGGTCTTGGCCATAGTGGAGTTTGGAGTGTGTGACTGTTTTGAGGTTGTGGACAGGTGTCTTTTATACTGATAACAAGTTCAAACAGGTGCCATTAATACAGGTAACGAGTGGAGGACAGAGGAGCCTCTTAAAGAAGAAGTTACAGGTCTGTGAGAGCCAGAAGTCTTGCTTGTTTGTAGGTGACCAAATACTTATTTTCCACCATCATTGCAAATAAATTCATTAAAAATCCTACAATGTGATTTTCTGGAAAAAAAAAATTCTCAATTTGTCTGTCATAGTTGACGTGTACCTATGATGAAAATTACAGGCCTCTCTCATCTTTTTAAGTGGGAGAACTTGCACAATTGGTGGCTGACTAAATACTTTTTTTCCCCACTGTACCTACTCATTCAAGGGTTTTCTTTATTTTTACTATTTTCTACATTGTAGAATAATAGTGAAGACATCAAAACTATGAAAATAACACATAAGGAAATCATGTAGTAACCAAAAAATATGTTATATTTGAGATGCTTCGAATAGCCACCCTTTGCCTTGATGACAGCTTTGCACACTCTTGGCATTCTCTCAACCAGCTTCATGAGGTAGTCACCTGGAATGCATTTCAAAAAACAGGTGTGCTTCGTTAAAAAGTTAATTTGTGAAATTCTTTCCTTCTTAATGCTTTTGAACCAATCAGTTGTGTTGTGACAAGATAGGGGGGTATACAGAAGATAGCCCTATTTGGTACATACATTACATTTACATCATTTAGCAGACGCTCTTATCCAGAGTGACTTACAAATTGGTGCATTCACCTTATAGCCAGTGGGACAACCACTTTTACAATATGTGGGGTAAGGGGGGGTTTACTTTATCCTATCCTAGGTATTCCTTAAAGAGGTAGGGTTTCAAGTGTCTCCGGAAGGTGGTGAGTGACTCCGCTGTCCTGGCGTCGTGAGGGAGCTTGTTCCACCATTGGGTTGCCAGAGAAGCGAACAGTTTTGACTGGGCTGAGTGGGAACTGTGCTTCCGCAGAGGTAGGGGGCCAGCAGGCCAGATGTGGATGAACGCAATGCCCTCGTTTGGGTGTAGGGACTGATCAGAGCCTGAAGGTACGGAGGTGCCGTTCCCTCACAGCTCCGTAGGCAAGCACCATGGTCTTGTAGCAGATGCGAGCTTCAACTGGAAGCCAGTGGAGTGTGCGGAGGAGCGGGATGGGGTGACGTGAGAGAACTTGGGAGGGTTGAACACCAGACGGGCTGCGGCATTCTGGATGAGTTGTAGGGGTTTAATGGCACAGGCAGGGAGCCCAGCCAACAGCGAGTTGCAGTAATCCAGACGGGAGATGACAAGTGCCTGGATTAGGACCTGTGCCGCTTCCTGTGTAAGGCAGGGTCGTACTCTCCGAATGTGTAGAGCATGAACCTACAGGGAGGAGAAGGTGGCAAAGAGCTTCCTAGGGGTTAGAGGCAGATGCTTGGAATTTAGAGTGGTAGAAAGTGGCTTTAGCAGCAGAAACAGATGAAGAAAATGTAGAGAGGAGGGAGTGAAAAGATGCCAGGTCCGCAGGGAGTCTAGTTTTCCTCCATTTCCGCTCGGGCTGCCGGAGCCCTGTTCTGTGAGCTCGCAATGAGTCATCAAGCCACGGAGCTGGAGGGGAGGACCGAGAGCCGGCCGGGGAGGATAGGGGACATAGAGAGTCAAAGGATGCAGAAAGGGAGGAGAGGAGGGTTGAGGAGGCAGAATCAGGAGATTGGAGGGAGAAGGATTGAGCAGAGGGAAGAGATGATAGGATGGAAGAGGAGAGAGTAGCGGGAGAGAGAGAGCGAAGGTTGCGACGGCACATTACCATCTGAGTAGGGGCAGAGTGAGTAGTGTTGGTGGAGAGCGAGAGAGGAAAAGGATACAAGTGAGGAGATAGACAGATGGGTCAGGGGAAAAAAGAGAGAATGTCCACTTGGGAGAGATGAGGATTCGATTGTGCCACCACTCCGCTGACCAGATGCTCTCGGGGTATGCGAGAACACATGGTCAGACAAGGAGAGAGTAGTAGGAGTAGCAGTGTTTTCAGTGGTAATCCATGTTTCCGTCAACGCCAAGAAGTCGAGGGACTGGAGGGTAGCATAGGCTGAGAGATGGACTCTGCCTTGTTGGCAGCAGGAACGGCAGTTCCAGAGGCTGCCTGAGACTGGAACTCCAGGTGGGTGGTGCGTGCAGGGACCACCAGGTTAGAGAGGCAGCAGCCACGCGGTGTGAGGCGTTTGTATAGACCTGTGCGGAGAGGAGAGAGAACAGGGATAGACAGAGGCATAGTTGACAGGCTACAGAAAATGGCTACAATAATGCAAAGGAGATCGGAATGAAAGAACTAAACATCTGGGGAAAGCGAGAGAGCGAGGCCTCCCTCACTTACGTTTCACTGAAACACCCAAATATAACTCTCCCCAACTTCCACCTCAGAAACTATAATTGTTGTAAACTACAGCGGTTCAATGTTTCTAGGAATAGACTAACTTAGTTATTTAGCTAGCTAACTTGGTACAGTATTCTTCCGTGAAAACCGTCCAGGGCACCTAGTCATATGACGCCACAGCCAACTAGCATGCCGGACTCCAACAACACGGTTTAGCACCAATACTCGGCCACAACAAACCACCAGTGTGTCAACACGCCAAGCAGATAATTTGTGGTCCGTGGTCTAACGTTGTGGGTTAGTCCCGACAGCTTGAGCGAGTCCGTCGTCAACTTATTCAGCCCAATTAGTTAGCTAGAATAGTTAGCATACTAGCTAGCCATTGCTTTCTGCCCTACGAAGAAACCCGTCCTCCCACGGCACGAACACACAGAGAGAGCCAAGCTAACGTTAACTAGTCACCCATGTCCCGAATTTCCTTGAACAACTCTGTCTACCAGTATGTAAAAACAAAACCCAAATGTAGGTTATAACTTACCCCTAGCAGCTACTGTTAGCTAGCCAAGTGCAAAGCTAGCCACTGAATCGATTCAAGCAGTTCGCGTCTGTTCGCTAGGTCGTTCCAGCTATTGTTTAGTAGCTACCAGGTAGCAAAAAAGCTAGCTACATTCGAGCACAGTAGCCACTTACTACCTAACGTTAACGCTTCAGACAATGAGGTTAGAAAACAGCTGAATGGTAGGCATTTATTGTATGTAATTATTGTAGGCAGCCAGCTGGCGTAATTACAGGCACTCTCAGGCGTGAAACAACTATACCGTTGCTAATAGTTTACCAGTAGCTGCCCGCTAGCTAGTCCAGGTAGTGGGTTAGCTAGCCTCGTGCTTCACCGGGCCTCAGCCGAATACAATACCTACAATAATTACATACACAACCCACGATAACTACCTACAATACCTAACTACAATCTAAATACATAGTTTTAAGCTTTACTCGACAAAGCTTAAACTATGTATATAAGCCATGGTAAACTATGGTAAAATACCAAGTCCATATATATGGCAAGAACAGCTCAAATTTGCAAAGAGAAACGACAGTTCATCATTACTTTAAGACATCTAGTGGAAATCGTGCAGTTGAGATTCATGACAATAAACATCAACCTGTGTATAAGAAGTGCCACACATGGCTAACTCTCTACTGCCCCTCTGTCTGTCTGCCACATTGGCTAACTCTCTACTGCCCCCTGTCTGTCTGTCTGTCACACTGGCTAACTCTCTACTGCCCCTTGTCTGTCTGCCACACTGGCTAACTCTCTACTGCCCCCTGTCTGTCTGCCACACTGGCTAACTCTCTACTGCCCCTTGTTCTGTCTGCCACACTGGCTAACTCTCTACTGCCCCTTGTCTGTCTGCCACACTGGCTAACTCTCTACTGCCCCCTGTCTGTCTGTCACACTGGCTAACTCTCTACTGCCCCCTGTCTGTTTGTCTGCCACAACTGGCTAACTCTCTACTGCCCCCTGTCTGTCTGTCACACTGGCTAACTCTCTACTGCCCCCTGTCTGTTGTCTGCCACACTGGCTAACTCTCTACTGCCCCCTGTCTGTCTGCCACACTGGCTAACTCTCTACTGCTCTCTGTCTGTCTGTCACACTGGCTAACTCTCTACTGCCCCCTGTCTGTCTGTCTCTGTCACAATGGCTAACTCCCTACTGCCCCCTGTCTGTCTGTCTGTCTGTCTCTGTCACACTGGCTAACTCTCTACTGCCCCCTGTCTGTCTGTCTCTGTCACACTGGCTAACTCTCTACTGCCCCCTGTCTGTCTGCCGGCCACACTGGCTAACTCTCTACTTGCCCCTGTCTGTCTGTCACACTGGCTAACTCCCTACTGCCCCCTGTCTGTCTGTCTGCCCACACTGGCTAACTCTCTACTGCCCCTTGTCTGTCTGCCACACTGGCTAACTCTCTACTGCTCTCTGTCTGTCTGTCACACTGGCTAACTCTCTACTGCCCCCTGTCTGTCTGTCTGCCACACTGGCTAACTCTCGAATGCCCCCTGTCTGTCTGTCACACTGGCTAACTCTCTACTGCCCCCTCTCTGTCTGTCTGCCACACTGGCTAACTCTCTACTGCCCCATGTCTGTCTGCCACACTGGCTAACTCTCTACTGCCCTGTCTGTCTGTCTGCCACACTGGCTAACTCTCTACTGCCCCCTGTCTGTCTGTCTGTCACACTGGCTAACTCTCTACTGCCCTCTGTCTGTCTGTCACACTGGCTAACTCTCTACTGCCCCTGTCTGTCTGCCACACTGGCTAACTCTCTACTGCCCCCTGTCTGTCTGTCACACTGGCTAACTCTCTACTGCCCCTGTCTGTCTGTCTGTCTGTCTGCACACTGGCTAACTCTCTACTGACCCCCTGTCTGTCTGCCCACACTGGCTAACTCTCTACTGCTCTCTGTCTGTCAGACTGTCTACATTTTACATTTACGTCATTAGCAGACGCTCTTATCCAGAGCGACTTACAGTTAGTGAGTGCATACATTTTCATACTGGCCCCCCTGTGGGGGAAACGAACCCACAACCCTGGCGTTGCAAGCGCCTTGCTCTACCAACTGAGCTACACAGGGTCTAACTCTCTCCTCCGTCCCTCTCTCTACCAGACTGGACCCCATCCTTGTATAAGAAGTGCCAGGGTGACGCTGCCCGGCTCTGCCACACCAACGGCTGGAATGAGACCAGCGAGCTGATGCCACCTGGTGCCGTTTTCCTCTGTCTCTATCGCCATGCCTACCGCACCGAGGAGCAGGGACGACGGGTAAGAGATTCAGGAGTAGCAAAGAGAGAGAAGTTCCTATGGTTCCACATTACTACTATGGTAGGATACATGTTGATGGAGAAGTTCCTATGGTTCCACATTACTACTATGGTAGGATACATGTTGATGGGAGTAGTTCCTATGGTTCCACATTACTACTGTGGTAGGATACATGTTGATGGAGAAGTTCCTATGGTTCCACATTACTACTGTGGTAGGATACATGTTGATGGAGAAGTTCCTATGGTTCCACATTACTACTATGGTAGGATACATGTGATGGAGTAGTTCCTATGGTTCCACATTACTACTGTGGTAGGATACATGTTGATGGAGTAGGTTCCTATGGTTCCACATTACTACTGTGGTAGGATACATGTGATGGAGTAGTTCCTATGGTTCCACATTACTACTGTGGTAGGATACATGTGATGGAGTAGTTCCTATGGTTCCACATTACTACTGTGGTAGGATACATGTTGATGAAGTTCCTATGGTTCCACATTACTACTGTGGTAGGATACATGTTTAATGGAGTAGTTCCTATGGTTCCACATTACTACTGTGGTAGGATACATGTTAATGGAGTAGTTCCTATGGTTCCACATTACTACTGTGGTAGGATACATGTTGATGAAGTTCCTATGGTTCCACATTACTACTGTGGTAGGATACATGTTGATGGAGTAGTTCCTATGGTCCACATTACTACTGGGTAGGATACATGTTGATGGAGTAGTTCCTATGGTTCCACATTACTACTGTGGTAGGATACATGTTGATGGAGTAGTTCCTATGGTTCCACATTACTACTGTGGTAGGATACATGTTGATGAGGAGTAGTTCCTATGGTTCCACATTACTACTGTGGTAGGATACATGTTGATGGATAGTTCCTATGGTTCCACATTACTACTGTGGTAGGATACATGTTGATGGAGAAGTTCCTATGGTTTCCACATTACTACTGTGGTAGGATACATGTTGATGGAGTAGTTCCTATGGTTCCACATTACTACTGTGGTAGGATACATGTTAATGGAGTAGTTCCTATGGTTCCACATTACTACTGTGGTAGGATACATGTTTGATGGAGTAGTTCCTATGGTTCCACATTATACTGTGGTAGGATACATGTTGATGGAGTAGTTCCTATGGTTCCACATTACTACTGTGGTAGGATACATGTTGATGGAGAAGTTCCTATGGTTCCACATTACTACTGTGGTAGGATACATGTTGATGGAGAAGTTCCTATGGTTCCACATTACTACTGTGGTAGGATACATGTTGATGGAGTAGTTCCTATGGTTCACATTACTACTGTGGTAGGATACATGTTGATGGAGTAGTTCCTATGGTTCCACATTACTACTGTGGTAGGATACATGTTGATGGAGTAGTTCCTATGGTTCCACATTACTACTGTGGTAGGATACATGTTGATGGAGTAGTTCCTATGGTTCCACATTACTACTGTGGTTAGATACATGTTGATGAGTGGTTCCTATGGTTCCACATTACTACTGTGGTAGGATACATGTTGATGGAGTAGTTCCTATGGTTCCCACATTACTACTGTGGTGTAGGATACATGTTGATGGAGTAGTTTTCCTATGGTTCCACATTACTACTGTGGTAGGATACATGTTGATGGAGAAGTTCCTATGGTTCCACATTACTACTGTGGTAGGATACATGTTGATGGAGAAGTTCCTATGGTTCCACATTACTACTGTGGTAGGATACATGTTGATGGAGTAGTTCCTATGGTTCCACATTACTACTGTGGTAGGATACATGTTGATGGAGTAGTTCCTATGGTTCCACATTACTACTGTGGGTAGGATACATGTTGATGGAGTAGTTCCTATGTTCCACATTACTACTGTGGTAGGATACATGTTGATGGAGAAGTTCCTATGGTTTCCACATTACTACTGTGGTAGGATACATGTTGATGGGAGTAGTTCCTATGGTTCCACCATTACTACTGTGGTAGGATACATGTGATGGCGAAGTTCTGTGATTGTTAAGGACAGTGTAGGTGATTATTGGTAAGGACAGTGGTAGGTGATGGTTGGTGATTGGTGAGGACAGTGGTAGGTGGTGATTGGTAAGGACAGTGGTAGGTGGTGATTGGTAAGGACAGTGGTAGGTGATGGTGGTGATTGGTAAGGACAGTGTAGGTGATGGGGGTGATTGGTAAGGACAGTGGTAGGTGATGGTGGTGATTGGTAAGGACAGTGGTAGGTGATGGTGGTGATTGGTAATGACAGTGGTAGGTGATGGTGGTGATTGGTAAGGACAGTGGTAGGTGATGGTGGTGATTGGTAAGGACAGTGGTAGGTGATGGTGGTGATTGGTAAGGACAGTGGTAGGTGATGGTGGTGATTGTTAAGGACAGTGGTAGGTGATGGTGGTGATTGGTAAGGACAGTGGTAGGTGATGGTGGTGATGGTAAGGACAGTGGTAGGTGATGGTGGTGATTGGTAAGGACAGTGGTAGGTGATGGTGGTGATTGGTAAGGACAGTGGTAGGTGATGGTGGTGATTGGTAAGGACAGTGGTAGGTGATGGTGGTGATTGGTAAGGACAGTGGTAGGTGGTGATTGGTAAGGACAGTGGTAGGTGATTATTGGTAAGGACAGTGGTAGGTGATGGTGGTGATTGGTAAGGACAGTGGTAGGTGATGGTGGTGATTGTAAGGACAGTGGTAGGTGATTATTGGTAAGGACAGTGGTAGGTGATTATTGGTAAGGACAGTGGTAGGTGATGGTGGTGATTGGTAAGGACAGTGGTAGGTGATGGTGGTGATTGGTAAGGGACAGTGGTAGGTGATGATTGGTAAGGACAGTGGTAGGTGATGGTGGTGATTGGTAAGGACAGTGGTAGGTGGTGATTGGTAAGGACAGTGGTAGGTGATGGTGGTGATTGGTAAGGACAGTGGTAGGTGGTGATTGGTAAGGACAGTGGTAGGTGATTATTGGTAAGGACAGTGGTAGGTGATGGTGGTGATTGGTAAGGACAGTGGTAGGTGATGGTGGTGATGGTAAGGACAGTGGGTAGGTGATTATTGGTAAGGACAGTGATAGGGTGATGGTGATGATTGGTAAGGACAGTGGTAGGTGATTATTGGTAAGGACAGTGATAGGTGATGGTGGTTGATTGGTAAGGACAGTGGTAGGTGATGGTGGTGATTGGTAAGGACAGTGGTAGGTGATGGTGGTGATTGGTAAGGACAGTGGTAGGTGATGGTGGTGATTGGTAAGGACAGTGGTAGGTGGTGATTGGTAAGGACAGTGGTAGGTGATGGTGGTGATTGGTAAGGACAGTGGTAGGTGATGGTGGTGATTGGTAAGGACAGTGGTAGGTGATGGTGGTGATTGGTAAGGACAGTGGTAGGTGATGGTGGTGATTGGTAAGGACAGTGGTAGGTGATGGTGGTGATTGGTAAGGACAGTGGTAGGTGATGGTGGTGATTGGTAAGGACAGTGGTAGGTGATTATTGGTAAGGACAGTGGTTTAGGTGATGGTGGTGATTGGTAAGGACAGTGGGTAGGTGATGTGGTGATTGTAAGGACAGTGGTAGGTGATATTGGTAAGGACAGTGGTAGGTGATGGTGGTGATTGGTAAGGACAGTGGTAGGTGATGGTGGTGATTGGTAAGGACAGTGGTAGGTGATTATTGGTAAGGACAGTGGTAGGTGATGGTGGTGATTGGTAAGGACAGTGGTAGGTGATGGTGGTGATTGGTAAGGACAGTGGTAGGTGATGGTGGTGATGGTAAGGACAGTGGTAGGTGATGGTGGTGATTGGTAAGGACAGTGGTAGGTGATGGTGGTGATTGGTAAGGACAGTGGTAGGTGGTGATTGGTAAGGACAGTGGTAGGTGGTGATTGGTAAGGACAGTGGTAGGTGATGGTGGTGATTGTTCTAAAAGCCCTGTTCCTTACTGTGCTGATTCTGATGGTCATAAATGGCTACAATATTGTCTGACAAGATGACAGGCTGATACCCAGTGGTCATCCAATCTGATAAAAACGATCTTCACTGGTGTGTGTACACTAATGTGTACCCTGTGTGTGTGTGTGTGTGTGTGTGTACCCTGTGTGTGTGTGTGTGTGTGTGTGTGTGGTGTGTGTGTGTGTGTGTGTGGTACCCTGTGTGTGTGTAGCTATCTCGTGACTGTGTAAGGTGGAGGTACAGAGGAGCTCCTCCACCAGAGGGCGTTAGATGTGGAAACTAGAACCCTGATCTCCAGAAACGCTGTATGACTGACCTGGGAAGTGGTTTTGTTGTAGCGACAAGACTGATACTGGACAGGTAGGTAACACACAGACACACACAGACACACACACACACACACACACACACAGACACACACACACACACACACACACACAGACACAGACACAGACACAGACACAGACACACACACACACACAGATTCGCTGTATGACCGATTAGGTAGGAGGACAGCTTTACATGACAGAGACCGACACTGGGCTTCATCACATGGAGATAAGAATGGTGGAAAACCCCTCCAGCCAATGCGTATGCACTCTGAGAGAGCTGCCAATGTCCTAAATCAACACCTGGGCATTCAGAGAGAGCTGCCAATGTCCTAAATCAACCCCTGGGCACTCTCGAGAGAGCTGCCAATGTCCTAAATCAACCCCTGGGCACTCAGAGAGAGCTGCCAAATGTCCTAAACCGACCCCTGGCATTCAGAGAGAGATGCCAATGTCCTAAATCAAACCTGGGCATTCAGAGAGAGCTGCCAATGTCCTAAATCAACCCCTGGGCATTCAGAGAGAGCTGCCAATGTCCTAAATCAACCCCTGGGCATTCAGAGAGAGCTGCCAATGTCCTAAATCAACCCCTGGGCATTCAGAGAGAGCTGCCAATGTCCTAAATCAACCCCCGGGCATTCAGAGAGAGCTGCCAATGTCCTAAATCAACCCCCTGGGCATTCAGAGAGAGCTGCCAATGTCCTAAATCAACCCCTGAGCATTCAGAGAGAGCTGCAATGTTCCTAAATCAACCCCTGGGCATTCAGAGAGAGCTGCCAATGTCCTAAATCGATCCCTGAGCATTCAGAGAGAGCTGCCAATGTCCTAAATCAACCCCTGGGCATTCAGAGAGAGCTGCCAATGTCCTAAATCAACCCCTGGGCATTCAGAGAGAGCTGCCAATGTCCTAAATCAACCCTGGGCACTCTGAGAGAGCTGACAATGTCCTAAATCAACCCTGGGGCATTCAGAGAGAGCTGCCAATGTCCTAAATCAACCCCTGGGCATTCAGAGAGAGCTGCCAATGTCCTAAATCAACCCTGGGCATTCAGAGAGAGCTGCCAATGTCCTAAATCAACCCCTGGGCACTCTGAGAGAGCTGCCAATGTTCCTAAATCAACCCCTGGGGCATTCAGAGAGAGCTGCCAATAATGTCCTAAATCAACCCCTGGGCATTCAGAGAGAGCTGCCAATGTCCTAAATCGATCCCTGAGCATTCAGAGAGAGCTGCCAATGTCCTAAATCAACTCCTGGGCATTCAGAGAGAGCTGCCAACCCTGGGCATTCAGAGAGAGCTGCCAATGTCCTAAATCAACCCCTGGGGCATTCAGAGAGAGCTGCAAATATAGCTTCTCTCCCAATGTCTCACAACCATCAAATCCTTCCACATCGGCTGTGGCGGTATCCAGATGTTCATACTGTCCTCCTCTCATACCGGCAGAGCAGACAAATGGGGGCACTAAAATGCAAGGAAAAAAATCCCATTGGGCCTCGTACCAGAATGCTAACAAAATAAGCGCAGACTAATAGCGTAATCACATAGACGCTTTAGCTAAATGCTAAACAAGCGAAAACAAACATACAAAACAATCCAGCTCATACAGTTACACAAGCATAGCTAGTAGCTACCCAATGTCATTTTCGGTGAGTGTGGACATTTACAAGTGAAATTAAACAAGAGAAAGTGTGCAAATGAACAAAGTTGTGATGCAGGCTTTTCTGAAAATGAGGAAGAGCAGCATGTGAATCACAGAGCAGAGGGAGGAGAACAGAGGGGGAAGAGCAGCATGTGATCACAGAGCAGAGGGGAGGAGAAACAGAGGATGGAAAGAGCAGCATGTGTAAACAGAGCAGAGGGGAGGAGAACAGAGGGGGAAGAGCAGAGGGGAGGAGAACAGAGGGGGAAGAGCAGCATGTGATCACAGAGCAGAGGGGAGGAGAACAGAGGGGGAAAGAGCAGAGGGGAGGAGAACAGAGGGGGAAAGAGCAGCATGTGATCACAGAGCAGAGGGGAGGAAATAAAAAAAGAAACAGAGGGGGAAGAGCAGCATGTGATCACAGAGCAGAGGGGAGGAGAATAGAGGGGGAAAGAGCAGCATGTGATCACAGAGCAGAGGGGAGGAGAATAGAGGGGGGAAGAGCAGCATGTGATCACAGAGCAGAGGGGGAGAGCAAGCAGGGGAGGAGAACAGAGGGGGTAAGAGCAGCATGTGATCACAGAGCAGAGGGAGGAGAACAGAGGGGGAAGAGCAGCATGTGATCACAGAGCAGAGGGGAGGAGAACAGAGGGGGAAGAGCAGCATGTGATCACAGAGCAGAGGGGAGGAGAACAGAGGGGAAGAGAGGCAGCATGTGATCACAGAGCAGAGGGGAGGAGAACAGAGGGGGAAGAGCAGCATGTGATCACAGAGCAGAAGGGGAGGAGAACAGAGGGGGGGAAAAATAAAAAAGAGCAGCATGTGATCACAGAGCAGAGGGGAGGAGAACAGAGGAGGAAAGAGCAGCATGTGATCACAGAGCAGAGGGGAGGAGGAGAACAGAGGAGGAAGAGCAGCAGGGTTGTGAAAACGGAGCAGAGGGGGGGAGAACAGAGGGGAAAAGAGCACAGCATGTGTAAACGGACAGCAGAGCGGAGGAGAACAGAGGGGGAAGAGCAGCATGTGATCACAGAGCAGAGGGGAGGAGAACAGAGGGGGCACAAAGAGCAGCATGTGATCACAGAGCAGAGGGGAGGAGAACAGAGGAGGAAAGAGCAGCATGTGATCACAGAGCAGAGGGGAGGGAGAACAGAGGAGGAAGAGCAAGCATGTGTAAACGGAGCAGAGGGGGGAGAACAGAGGGGAAAGAGCAGCATGTGTAAACGGAGCAGAGGGGGAGAACAGAGGGGGAAGAGCAGCATCAAGAAACAGCATGTGTAAACGGAGCAGACGGGGGAGGGGAGGAGAACAGAGGAGGAAGAGCAGCATGTGGAAACGGAGCAGAGGGGAGGAGAACAGAGGGGGAAGAGCAGCATGTGATAACAGAGCAGAGGGGAGGAGAACAGAGGAGGAAGAGCAGCATGTGATCACAGAGCAGAGGGGAGGAGAACAGAGGAGGGAAGAGCAGCATGTGGAAACGGAGCAGAGGGGAGGAGAACAGAGGGGAAGAGCAGCATGTGATAACAGAGCAGAGGGGAGGAGAACAGAGGGGGGAGAGCAGCATGCGATCACAGAGCAGAGGGGAGGAGAACAGAGGGGGAAGAGCAGCATGTGATCACAGAGCAGAGGGGAGGAGAACAGAGGGGGAAGAGCAGCATGTGATCACAGAGCAGAGGGGAGGAGACAGAGGGGGAAGAGCAGAGAGGGAGGGAGAACAGAGGAGGAAGAGCAGAGGGGGGAGAGAACAGAGGAGGAAGAGCAGAGAGGGGGGGGAGAACAGAGGAGGAAGAGCAGAGGGGGGGGAGAACAGAGGGGGAAGAGCAGAGGGGGGGAGAGAACAGAGGAGGAAGAGCAGAGGGGAGGAGAACAGAGGGGGAAGAGCAGGAGGGGAGGAGAACAGAGGGGGAAAACAACGCTAGTAGGAAGCACAGGGAACAGAATGGCAGCTGGACAGAACTCATCAAGAGCTCTATTGACTTCTGGCAGAAAGAGACTGTGTCTAAGATATTGATGACCACAAAACAATTTAGTAGTAAATTGCATACAAGTGTAACTCATCATGATGTGTGTGTGTGTGTGTGTGAGTGTTTGTGGTGTTGTGAATGCGTGTGTGTTGTGTTGTGATGGTGTGTGTGGTTGTGATGTGTGTGTGTGTGTTGTGATGGTGTGTGTGGGTTGGGATGTGTGTTGTGTGTGTGGTGTGTGGGGTTGTGATGGGTGTGTGTGTGTGTGTGTTGTGATGGTGTGTGTGTTGCTCTGATGGTGTGTGTGTGGTGTTGTTGATGGTGTGTGGTGTGGGTTGTGATGGTGTGTGTGTGGTTGGATGGTGTGTGTGTGTGTGTGATGTGTGTTGTGTGTTTGGATGGGTGTGTGTGTTGTGATGGTGTGTTGTGTGTTGTGATGGTTGTGTGTGTGTGTGTGTTGTGATGGTGTGTGTCGTACTGTGTGTTGTGATGGTTGTGTAGGTTGTGTGATGGTGTGTGTGTGTGCTGTGTTGTGAGAGGTGTGTGTGGTCCGTGTGTAGTGTGATTGTGATGGTGTGTTTGTGATGGTGTGTGTGTGATGTGTGTGTGTTCGGATGTGTGTGTGTGTGTTTGATGGTGTGTGTGTTATGATGGTGTGTTGATGGTGGTGTGTGTTGTGAATGGTGTGTGGTGTTGTGTGTTGTGATGGTGTGTGTGTTTGTGGATGGTGGTGTTGTTTGTGAGGGTGTGTGTTGGTGTTGGGGGAGTGTGTGTGTGTTTGTGTTGGTGTGTGTTTTGGTGTGTGTTGTGGATTTTGTGTATTTGTGGGTGGTTGGTTGTGTTGTTGATGGGGTGGTTTTGTGATGGGGATGTGTTGTGATGGTGGGTGTGTTGTGATGGTCGTGTGGTTGTGATGGTGTGTTTGATGGGGTTGTTGGTGATGGTGTTGTTGTGATGGTGTGTTGGTTGTGATGGTGGTGTTTGTGTGATGGGGTGTTGGTGTGTTTGTGTGTATGGTTGTGAGTGTGTGTGATGGTGTGTGTGTGTGTGTGTTGTGAGGTGTGTGTGTTGTGGATAGGGTGTGTGTGGTGTGTGGTGTTGTGGAGTGTGTGTGATGGTGTGTGGCTGTTGTGATGGTGTGTGTGTTGTGAGGGGGTGTGTGTTTGTTGGGATGGTGTGTGTGAGTGCATGGTGTGTGTGCTGTGGTGTTGTGATGGGGTGTGTGCGTATGTTGTGATGGGGTGTGTGTAGGTGAGTGTTGTGTATGGGGTGTGTGTGTGTGTGTGTGTTGTGGATGGAGCTTTGTGTGTGTGTGGTGGGTGTTGTGATGGGGTGTGTGTGTGTGTGTTTGTGGATGGGGGTGTGTTGTGATGGTGTGTGGAGGTGTGTGTGTTGTGATGGGGTGTGGTTGTGATGGTGTGTGTGTTGTGTGTGTGTTGGTGTGTGTTGTGATGTGTGGTGTGGTGTTGTGAGTGGTTGTGGTGTGTCCTGGGTGTGTGTGTGTGTTGTGTGATGGTGGATGTGTGTGTGTTGTGATGGTGTGTGTGTGTGTGTGTTGTGATGGTGTGTGTCTGTGTGTGTGGGTGTGGTGTTGTGATGGTGTGTGGTGTGTGTGTGTGTTGTGATGGTGTGCTGTAGGAGTTGGAGTGTCTTGCAGGACCATCTGGAAGATCTGCTGTCAGAGTGTGGAAGAAGTGGTGGGGAAACCTGACGGAACTGCAAGTCTGAGGTATATTATCACATAGGGCTGTACCAATCATTATGGACTGACTGGATGTATAGGGCTGTACCAATCATATGGACCTGACTGGAATGTATAGGGCTGTACAAATCATTATGGACCTGACTGGAGTATTGCGGCTGTACCAATCATTATGGACCTGACCTGGAATTGTATAGGTTATACCAATATTATGGACCTGACCTGGATTTATAGGGTTTATACCAACATTTATGGACCTGACTGGATGTATAGGGTTATACCAATCATTTATGGACCTGACTGGATGTATAGGACTATACCAATCATTATGGACCTGACTGGATGTATAGGGTTTATACCAATCATTATGGACCTGACTGGATGTATAGGGCTATACCAATCATTATGGACCTGACTGGATGTATAGGATCATATACCAATAGGAACTATACCAATTATATGGACCTGACTGGATGTTAGGGTTATACCAATCATTATGGACCTGACTGGATGTATAGGGTTATACCAATCATTATGGACCTGACTGGATGTATAGGGTTATACCAATCATATTATGGACCTGGCCTGGATGTATAGGGCTGTACCAATCATTATGGACCTGACTGTATGTATTGGGTTATACCAATCATTATGGACCTGACTGGATGTATAGGGTTATACCAATCATTATGGACCTGACTGGATTGTATAGGGGTTATACCAATCATTATGGACCTGACTGGATGTATAGGGTTATACCAATCATTATGGACCTGACTGGATGTATAGGGGCTGTACCAATCATTATGGACCTGACTGGATGTATAGGGACTATACCAATCATTATGGACCTGACTGGATGTATAGGGCTGTACCAATCATATGGACCTGACTGGATGTATAGGGCTGTACCCATCATTATGGACCTGACTGGATGTATAGGGCCTGTACCAATCATTATGGACCTGACTGGATGTATAGGGTTATATTATACCAATCATTATGGACCTGACTGGATGTATAGGGTTATACCAATCATTATGGACCTGACTGGATGTATAGGGTTATACCAATCATTATGGGACCTGACTGGATGTATAGGGTTCTATACCAATCATTATGGACCTGACTGGATGTATTGGGTTATACCAATCATTATGGACCTGACTGTATGTATTGGGTTATACCAATCATTATGGACCTGACTGGATGGTATAGGGTTATACCAATCATTATGGACCTGACTGGATGTATAGGGTTAGACCAATCATTATGGACCTGACTGGATGTATTGGGTTATAACCAATCATTATGGACCTGACTGGATGTATAGGGTTATACCAATCATTATGGACCTGACTGGATGTATAGGGGTTATACCAATCATTATGGACCTGACTGGATGTATAGGGTTTATACCAATCATTATTGGACCTGACTGGATGTATAGGGTTTATACCAATCATTATGGACCTGACTGGATGTAATAGGTTATACCAATCATTTAGGACCTGACTGTATGTATTGGGTTAGACCAATCATTATGGACCTGACTGGATGTATTGGGTTATACCAATCATTATGGACCTGACTGGATGTATAGGGTAGACCAATCATTCTGGACCTGACTGGATGTATTGGGTTAGACCAATCATTATGGACCTGACTGGGATGTATAGGGCCTGTACCAATCATTATGGACCTGACTGTATGTATAGGGTTATACCAATTCATTATGGACCTGACTGGATGTTATAGGGTTATACCAATCATTTAAACCTGACTGGATGTATAGGGTTATACCAATCATTATGGACCTGACTGGATGTATAGGGTTTTATACCAATCATTATGGACCTGACTGGATGTATAGGGTTTATACCAATCATTATGGACCTGACTGGATGTATAGGGTTATACCAATCATTATGGACCTGACTGTATGTATAGGGTTATACAATCATTATGGACCTGACTGGATGTATAGGGTTATACCAATCATTATGGACCTGACTGGATGTATAGGGTTATACCAATCATTATGGACCTGACTGGATGTATAGGGTTATACCAATCATTATGGACCTGACTGGATGTATAGGGTTATACCAATCATTATGGACCTGACTGTATGTATAGGGTTATACCAATCATTATGGACCTGACTGGATGTATAGGACTATACCAATCATTATGGACCTGACTGGATGTATTGGGTTATTATGGACCTGACTGTATGTATTGGGTTATACCAATCATTATGGACCTGACTGGATGTATTGGGTTATACCAATCATTATGGACCTGACTGGATGTATTGGGTTATACCAATCATTTAAACCTGACTGGATGTATAAGGGTTATTACCAATCATTATGGACCTGACTGGATGTATTGGGTTATACCCAATCATTATGGACCTGACTGGATGTATAGGGTTATACCAATCATTATGGACCTGACTGGATGTATTGGGTTTATTACCAATCATTATGGACCTGACTGGATGTATTGGGTATACCAATTCATTATGGACCTGACTGGATGTATAGGACTATACCAATCATTATGGACCTGACTGGATGTATAGGTAGGACTATACCAATCATTATGGACCTGACTGTATGTGGGGATGTGTCTGTATCTCTGTCTATTAACGGCTCTGGCTGACGTTCTCTCTCTGCTGTGACAGAACATTCATATTGAGGCCCTGCTAATCCGGGCCTGTCAGCCTGTCATCCAGTCTCACTGCCATGTAAGTTCCAAAAACACAGGCTCCGTAACTCAGCTCTCTCACTCTGCTTGCCTCAGAACAACAGCTTATACCGCTATGGGAAATTGGTGTTGTGGCATTCCAAGAAACGCATCTCTCTCCTCCTCTCCCCCCTCCCTCCAGGATGTAGCTGATAACCAGGTGGATACGGGGGATCTGATGGAGTGTGTCTGGGTCCAGAACAAACACCAGAAGGAGATGAACAACAAGTGCACCTTGGGAGTTACACACTTCCAGCTGGTGGGTCACGCAGACCACACACACGGACGCTGACTCACACACGGACGCTGACTCCACACAACGGACGCTGACTCACACACGGACGCTGACTCACACACGGACGCAGACACACACACGGACGCTGACTCACACACGGACGCTGACTCACACACGGACGCTGATCAACACGGACGCTGACTCACACACGGACGCTGACTCACACACGGACGCTGACTCACACAAACGGACGCTGACTCACACACGGACGCTGGGACTCATGGATACACAGCTGGTGGGTCGCAGTCGCTATGATGACACAGACCAAGGAGCTGTTGACCCCACTATGACCCCCGACTGAACTGAACATACTGACTCGCACACTCACGCGGTACAATCTCACACACCCACACACCCCCCCTTACCCCAGAGTAAGGGCACCTCCCATAGCTGTCTGACCTGAGGTGATGTGATTTGTGTGGGATGTGATGATGTGTGTTTTGTGTAGCTGTGTTTGACAACCGGCCATTGTATATAATCAACCCAGACTGACTCCATCTCCTCTTCCTCCTCCTCTCTTCCTCTCCTCCTCCTCTCTTCCTCCTCTCTTCCGCCTCCTCTCTTCCCGCCTCCTCCTACTCTTCTCCTCCTCTTCCTCCTCCTACTCTTCTCCTCCTCTTCCTCTTCTTCCTCCTCCCCTCTTTCCTCTTCCCTCCTCTTCTTTCCTCCTCTCTTCCCCTCCTCTCTCCTTCTCCTCTCTTCTTCCTCCTCTCTTCCTCTTCCTCTCTTCTCCCTCTCTTCCTCTTCCTCCTCATCTCTTCCTCCTCCTCTCTTCCTCCTCCTCTTTCTCCTTCTCTTCCTCCTCCTCTCCCTCTCCTCCCTCTCCCTACCCTCCTCTCCCTCTCCTCCTCTCCCCCCCAGATCCAGATGAAGGACTTTCGTTTCTCTTACAAGTCAAGATGGCGTG
>CM072252.1:1718119-1790619 GCA_036851935.1 Coregonus suidteri | reverse complement strand
TCTCAAAGTAATGTTTTCTTCACCTCAAACAGCAAGCAAAAAAAGTATGTTTTTTACATCCATTGATAAAGGGAAAAATGTCCATGTCATGCTCTGATCCAGTGGAAACGTATCACCTACAGCTGTGTCTGTCCAGAGCTCACTGGAGCTGGAAACTCTGAGGGCCCAGAATATTTGATTACAATGTTGCGAGTTACAAGTTCACTAGTGCAAGCTTGGCCAGACCCAAGTTAATAGTTGATACAATGTTTCAAGTTCGTTGCAGACAGGCCATGCGTAGCCAATGTGATTTATAGGATATTTATTTTTATCAGGATACTTTCTATTCTACCTGCAATGTTTTTTATTTGTTGGCTTTATGGAGGCTATTTTTACATAGTTGGGCATAGAAGTTACTTTTTAGGTTTATCATTTTCATTTAGAATTGGATGGAATTGTGATTCACCACATTACAATGAAGACGTTATTCTAAAATTAAATGAAACTGTTCCATGAAAATGTGCATATGAAAACCATAACTGGCACACAGATCGGTAGAACTGGGAGGATAACTTGGGAAAGGCCTACTACCGGCAACTTCAGGAGAGTAACGGCAGAATCTGCGAGAAGGAGGATGGTCGGGTCAGGTTTAAAGTTGTTTTATTCTGGTTATTTTTTAAATATATTTTTATTTAACATTTATTTAACCAGATAAACCAGTTGAGAACAAGTTCTCATTTACAACTGCGACCTGGCCAAGATAAAGCAAAGCAGTGCGATTTAAAAACAACAACAACAACACAGAGTTACATATGGGGTAAAACAAAACATAAAGTCCAATAACACAATAGAAAATCTATATACAGTGTGTGCAAATGTAGTAAGTTATGGAGGTAAGGCAATAAATAGGCCATAGTTCAAAATAATTACAATTTAGTATTAACACTGGAGTGATAGATGTGCAGAAGATGATGTGCAAATAGAGATACTGGGGTGCAATTTAGCAAAATAAATAACAATATGGGGATGAGGTAGTTGGGTGGGCTAATTTCAGATGGGCTGTGTACAGGTGCAGTGATCGGTAAGGTGCTCTGACAACTAATGCTTAAAGTTAGTGAGGGAGATAAGTGTCTCCAGCTTCAGAGATTTTTGCAGTTTATACCAGTCATTGGCAGCAGAGAACTGGAAGGAATGGCGGCCAAAGGAGGTGTTGGCTTTGGGAATGACCAGTGAGATATACCTGCTGGAGCGCAGGACTACGGGTGGGTGTTGCTATGGTGACCAATGAGCTAAGATAAGGCGGGGATTTGCCTAACAGTGATTTATAGATGACCTGGAGCCAGTGGGTTTGGCGACGAATATGTAGTGAGGGCCAGCCAACGAGAGCGTACAGGTCACAATGGTGGGTAGTATATGGGGCTTTGGTGACAAAACGGATGGCACTGTGATAGACTACATCCAATTTGCTGAGTAGAGTGTTGGAGGCTATTTTGTAAATGACATTGCCGATGTCAAGGATCGGTAGGATAGTCAGTTTTACGAGGGCATGTTTGGCAGCATGAGTGAAGGAGACTTTGTTGCGAAATTGGAAGCTGATTCTAGATTTAACTTTGGATTGGAGATGCTTAATGTGAGTCTGGAAGGAGAGTTTACAGTCTAACCAGACACCTAGGTATTTGTAGTTGTCCACATATTCTAAGTCAGAGCCGCCGAGAGTAGTGATTCTAGTTGGGCAGGCGGGTGCAAGCAGCGTTCGATTGAAGAGCATGCATTTAGTTTTACTAGCGTTTAAGAGCAGTTGGAGGCTACGGAAGGAGTGTTGTATGGCATTGAAGCTCGTTTGGAGGTTTGTTAACACAGTGTCCAATGAAGGGCCAGATGTATACAAAATGGTGTCGTCTGCGTAGAGGTGGATATGAGAGTCACCAGCAGCAAGAGCGACATCATTGATATACACAGAGAAAAGAGTCGGCCCGAGAATTGAACCCTGTGGCACCCCCCATAGAGACTTCCAGAGGTCCAGACAACAGGCCCTCCGATTTGACACATTGAACTCTATCTGAGAAGTAGTTGGTGAACCAGGCGAGGCAGTCATTTGAGAAACCAAGGCTATTTAGTCTGCCAATAAGTATGGGGTGATTGACAGAGTCGAAAGCCTTGGCCAGGTCGATGCGCTTAAAGCTCAATGCATATAATTGATTTGTATTAAAACACATAGGGTGTGTCTATATATGGAAAAATACACGTTTTAAAATTTCAACCAATCAATTGGTCAAAAGAAACAGACGACTTTCGGTCAACCAATATTTTTTTTAGTCGGGGACTGCCCTAGAGTTGATTGTTTTGTACACTCAGTGTATGTTGAAGAGGGTGGGGCTCAAGCTGCATCCCTGTCTCACCCCACGGCAAGAAATCTGTGTTTATTGCCAATTTTAACTGCACACTTGTTGTTTGTGTACATTGTCTGCTGTTGATGATACGGGAGAGGATTTTTCAGAGATTGCTGTTGCTGCAGATGCCACTGTAATTATTGGGGTCAAATTTGTCTCCACGTTTTTGGATTTGGGTGATCAGTCTTTGGTTCCAAATATGAGATGCTAGAGCTGAGGATGATGTTAAAGAGTTTAAGCCAATTGGAATTTTTGGTCTGTATATTTGATCATTTCATTGAGGATACCATCAACACCACAGGCCTTTTTGGGTTGGAGGGTTTGTATTTTGTCCTGTAGTTCATTCATTGTAATTGCAGAGTCCAGTGGGTGCTGGTAGTCTTTAATAGCTGATTCTAAGATTTGTAATTGATCATGTACATGTTTTTGCTGTTCTTTGTTATAAAGGCAAAAAGATTGGAGAAGTGGTTTTACCCATACATCTCAGTTTTGGATAGATAGCTCTTCATGTTGTTGTTTGTTTAGTGTTTTCCAATTTTCCCAGTCTATGGATTCTTCTTTTTCCGTAGTGTATTTCTGTATCGTTTTAGTGATTCACCATAGTGAAGGCGTAGGCTCAGGCTTTCTGGGTCTCTATGTTTTTGGTTGGATAGATTTCTCAATTTCTTTCTTAGGTTTTTGCGTTCTTCATCAAAACCATTTGTCATTGTTGTTAATTTTCTTGGATTGTCTGCTTGACATTTTTAGATTTGATAGGGAAGCTGAGAGGTCAAATATACTGTTTAGGTTTTCTACTGCCAAGTTTACACCTTCACTATTACAGTGGAACATTTTGTCCAGGAAGTTGTCTAAAAGGGATTGAATTTGTTGTTGGCTAATTGTTTTCTGGTAGGTTTCTACACTACTTTCCTTCTTCCAGCTATAGCATTTGTTAATAATATGCAGTTTGTTCGGCTTTGATGACTCATGATTCAGTATTGCTCTGTTCAAGTAGACTGTGATTTTTCTGTGATCTGATAGGGGTGTCAGTGGGCTGACTGTGAACACACTGAGAGACTCTGGGCTGAGGTCAGTGATAAAGTAGTCTACAGTACTACTGCCAAGAGATGAGCTATAGGTGTACCTACCATAGGAGTCCCCTCGAAGCCTATCATTGACTATATACAGACCCAGCATGTTGGTTGTTTTGTCGTAGTGGTGTCTAAGGGGGCATATTTAGGAGGGAATGCTGTCAACCCAAAGGTAGGTGTTGGTCCCCCTGTCTGCAGAGGGTGTCAGGTTCTTGTCCAGTTCTGGCGTTTAGGTCGCCACAGACTAGTTCTTGTCCCTGGGGCCTGGAAATGATTGACCTCTCCTAGGATGGAGAAGCTGTCTTCATTAAAGTATGGGGATTCTATTGGGGGGATATAGGTAGCACACAGGAGGATTTGTTTCTCTGTTGAGAGAATTTCATTTTGAATTTCTAGCCAGATGTAAAATGTTCCTATTTAATAGAGTGGGGTTAGGTGTGTTCTATACCAAATGAGCCCTGAGCCTCTTCTTCACTGTTTCACACCTGGTAGTTTGGTGGATGGGACTACCAGCTCTCTGTAACCTAGAGGGCAACCAGTGGGTCCATCTCCTCTATACCATGTTTCTTATAGGATGATCTCTCTCTCTCTCTGTCTCTCTCTGTCTCTCTCTGTCTCCCCTCTCCTCTCTCTCTCTCTCTCTGTCTGTCTCTCTGTCTCTCTCTCTCTCTCTGTCTCTCTCTCTCTCTCTCTCTCTCTCTCTCTCTCTCTCTCTCTCTCTCTGGGTGTCTTCCTCTCTCTCTGTCTCTCTCTCTCTCTCTCTCTCTCTCTCTCTCTCTCTCTCTCTCTCTCTCTGTCTCTCTCTCTCTCTCTCTCTCTCTCTCTCCATCTCTCTCTCTCTCTCTCTCTCTCTCTCTCTCTCTCTCTCTCTCTCTTCTCGTCTCTCTGTCTTCTCCTCTGTCTCTCTCTCTCTGTCTCTCTCCCTCTCTGTCTCTGTCTCAGCGGTTCTGTACGGATGCGGATGCTAAGAACATGCTGCAGTGTCTGAAACAGAACAAGAACTCTGAACTGATGGATCCCAAGTGTAAACAGATGATCACCAAGAGACAGATCACACAGAACACAGGTAACACACGGACCCACACACGGACACGCACACGGACACGCACACGCACACAGACACGCACACGGACACGGACACGGACACGCACACACACGCACACGGACACGCACACGGACCCGCACACGCACACGGACACGCACACGGACCCGCACACGGACACACACACGGACACGCACACGCACACGGACACGCACACGGACACGCACACGGGACCCACACACGGACACGCACACGCACACGGACACGCACACGGACCACGCACACGGACCCGCACACGGACACCGCACACGGACACGCACACGGACACGCACACGGACCCGCACACGGACACCGGACACGCACACGGACACGCACACGGACACCCGCACACGGACCCGCACACGGACACGCACACGGACACGCACACGGACACGCACACGGACACGCACACGGACACGCACACGGACACGCACACGGACACGCACACGGACACGCACACGGACACGCACACGGACACGCACACGGACACGCACACGGACACGCACACGGACACGCACACGGACCCGCACACGGACACGCACACGGACACGCACACGGACACGCACACGGACACGCACACACGGACCCACACACACGGACCCACACACGGACACACCACACGGACACGCACACCGGACACGCACACGGACACGCACACGGACACGCACACGGACACGCACACGGACACGCAACACGGACACACACACACACACACACACACACGGACGGACACGCACACGGACACGCACACGGACACGCACACGGACACACACACACGGACCACACACACACGCACACGGACACGCACACACAACACGGACACACACACGGACACGCACACGGACCCACACACACGGACCCGCACACGGACCCGCACACGGACACGCACACGGACCCGCACACGGACACGCACGGAACCACCCGCACACACGGACCACACGACACACGGACCCGCACACGGACCCGCACACGGACACGCACACGGACACACACACGGACACGCACACGGACACGGACACACGGACACACACACGGACACACCACACGGACCCACACACGGACACACACACGGACACACACACGGACACGCACACGGACACGCACACGGACACACACACGGACACGCACACGGACACACACACGGACACACACACGGACACACACACACGGACACACACACGGACCCGCACACGGACCCGCACACACGGACACGCACACGGACACACGACCCACACGGACACCGCACACGGACACGCACACGGACACACACACGGACACGCACACGGACACACACACGGACACGACACACGGACACGCACACGGACACGCACACGGACACGCACACGGACGGACACACACGGACACACGCACACGGACCACACACACGGACACCACACACGGACACACACACGGACACACACACGGACCCACACACGGACACACACACGGACACACACACGGACACACACACGGACACACACACGGACCACACACGGACCCACACACGGACACACACACGGACACGCACACGGACACGGACCCGCACACGGACACACGCACACGGACACGCACACGACACACGACACACACGGGGACACCGCACACGGACCCACACCACGCACACGGACACACACACACGGACACGCACACGGACCCACACACGGACCCGCACACGGACCCGCACACGGACACACGCACACGGACACACGGACACACGGACGGACACACAAACACGCACGGACACGACACACACACACGGACACACACACGGACACACACACGGACACGACACACACGGACACACACACGGACACGCACACGGACCCACACACGGACACGCACACGGACACACACACGGACCCACACACGGACACACACACGGACACACACACGGACACACACACGGACCCACACACGGACACCCACACACACGGACACCACACACGGACACACACACGGACCCGCACACGGACACGCACACGGACACACACACGCACACGGACACACACACGGACACGGACACGCACACGGACACACACACGGACCCACACACGCACACGGACACACACACACACGGACACACACACACACGCACACGGACACGCACACGGACACGCACACGGACACGCACACGGACACGCACACGGACACGACACACACACGGACACACACACACACGGACACACACACACGGACACACACACACGGACACACACACACACGGACACACACACACACGCACACGGACACGCACACGGACACACACACAGAGAACACAGGTAGAGATGGAACACAATAGGCCTTGTCTTTATCTGATCTCCTCTTCTCCCATTGACCTGTTACCTCTAATAGATGTGAACACCTGTTACCTCTAATAGATGTGAACACCTGTTACCTCTAATAGATGTGAACACCTGTTACCTCTAATAGATGTGAACACCTGTTACCTCTAATAGATGTGAACACATGTTACCTCTAATAGATGTGAACACCTGTTTCCTCTAATAGATGTGAACACCTGTTACCTCTAATAGATGTGAACACCTGTTACCTCTAATAGATGTGAACACATGTTACCTCTAATAGATGTGAACACCTGTTTCCTCTAATAGATGTGAACACCCGAACACCTGTTACCTCTAATAGATGTGAACACCTGTTACCTCTAATAGATGTGAACACCTGTTTCCTCTAATAGATGTGAACACCTGTTACCTCTAATAGATGTGAACACCTGTTACCTCTAATAGATGTGAACACATGTTACCTCTAATAGATGTGAACACCTGTTTCCTCTAATAGATGTGAACACCTGTTTCCTCTAATAGATGTGAACACCTGTTTCCTCTAATAGATGTGAACACCTGTTTCCTCTAATAGATGTGAACACCTGTTTCCTCTAATAGATGTGAACACCTGTTTCCTCTAATAGATGTGAACACCTGTTACCTCTAATGGATGTGATCCATAACTGGCTGTTATCATGAACAAAGCTCTATCTCAATTAATCTTTCCTCGATTCAAACTGTCTCCTCGCCTGCTTCTCAACTCTTTTGGAGGAGTAGGTCTAAGGTCCCTCCCCTCGGATCTCCTTGTCCAATGGGTTTTGAGAAGCAGTTGAGGAAAGAGGATGCTAAGAATCTAGGGAAAAGGTATTGGGTAAGAGCCAATCATGTTACCTATGGTACCAGTCAAACGTTTGGACACACCTACTCAAAAGGTTTTTCTTTATTTTTTACTATTTTCTACATTGTAGAATAATAGTGAAGACATCAAAACTATGAAATAACACATATGGAATCATGTAGTAACCAAAAAAGTGTTAAACAAATCAAAATATATTTTGTATTTGAGATTCTTCAAATAGCCACCGTTTGCCTTGATGACAGCTTTGCACACTCTTGGCATTCTCTCAACCAGCTTCACCTGGAATGCTTTTCCAACAGTCTTGAAGGAGTTCCCACATATGCTGAGCACTTGTTGGCTGCTTTTCCTTCACTCTGCCGTCCAACTCATCCCAAACCATTTCAATTGGGTTGAGGTCGGGGGATTGGGGAGGCCAGGTCATCTGATGCAGCACTCCATCACTCTCCTTCTTGGTCAAATAGCCCTTACACAGCCTGTAGGTGTGTTGTGTCATTGTCCTGTTGAAAAACAAATGATAGTCCCACTAAGTGCAAACCAGATGGGATGGCGTATCTCTGTGGTAGCCATGCTGGTTAAGTGTGCCTTGAATTCTAAATAAATCACAGAAAGAGTCACCAGCAAAGCACCCCTACACCATCACACCTCCTCCTCCATGCTTCATGGTGGGAAACACACGTGGAGATCATCCGTTCACCTACTCTGCGTCACACCTCCTCCTCCATGCTTCATGGTGGGAAACACACGTGGAGATCATCCGTTCACCTACTCTGCGTCACACCTCCTCCTCCATGCTTCATGGTGGGAACCACACGTGGAGATCATCCGTTCACCTACTCTGTGTCTCACATAGACACGGCGGTTGGATCCAAAGGACAGATTTCTACCAGTCTAATGTCCATTGCTCATGTTTCTTGGCCCAAGCAAGTCACTTATTCTTATTGGTGTCCTTTAGTAGTGGTTTCTTTGCAATAATTGAAATGCATTCCAGGTGACTACACCATGAAGCTGGTTGAGAGAATGCCAAGAGTGTGCAAAGCTGTCATCAAGGCAAAGGGTGGCTACTTTATTTTTGTAAATTTTTTCTGGGGGTAGATCATCTTAATATTGCAGATAGATTGTATCTTCTATCAATGTAATTGTCTGCATCACTTCCAAATCTTTTTTATATATATACTCCCCTTTATTACTTTCCAACCCCCGCCATCCTTTCCCTACTTGGGGTAATTACAACAATGCCCAGGCCTCTACTTCCAGCCTATACTTACTATCTACACCTTATGGACACAGTCAATTTTACAATAATTCAATTTTTTTGTTTTGTTTTGTTTTTGCTCCTGAACTTCTTCTACTCTCAACCTCTCCGATCATTTTCATGATGTCCATCCGGTTTGCTTCTATATGCCATATCTTTCTAACTGTGCTCTTTCCCAAAAGCTCCCAACATACAACCTATATACTTATTATGGACACAGTATGCTTTACATTATTAGCTATCTTTGTTACTATTTGTTGTTATTTGTTATTAGGGTGGCTACTTTGAAGAATTTGTTTAACACTTTTTTGGTTACTACATGATTCCAGATGTGTTATTTCATAGTTTTAATGTCTTCACGATCATTCTACAATGTACTAAATAGTTTTAAAAAATAAAGAAAAACCCTTGAATGAGTAGGTGGGTCCAAACGGTTGACTGGTCCTGTACATCTCTGATATTTCTGGTTGTCCTCCTACTCAGACTACCGGTTGAACCCAGTATTGAGAAAGGCCTGTAAGGCAGACATCCCTAAGTTCTGCCAGCCAATCCTGAACAAGGCCAGTGATGACAGTGAACTGGAGGGCCAGGTGATTGGTTGCCTGAAGCTGAAATACGCCGACCAGCGTCTCTCTCCAGACTGTGAGGACCAGATCAGAGTGATCCTTCAGGAGTCGGCCCTGGACTACAGACTGGATCCACAGCTTCAGATCCACTGCACTGAGGAGGTGAGAAGTCAACATGCTAATGAATAACACCATTTACACTGCCCTGAAGAGACCGGACCCAGAGGACCAGCTTAATGTGGAACAGTCCCTGCTACTAAACATCTAAACTAGGCCAGGCTACTGGAAAGCACTTTGACAACTGTTGATGTAAGAAGGCTTTAGAAATACAATTTGACAGACACAACTAGAGAAGTGACATGCTTTCTCCACCTCTTCCTACCCTCCCTCTCTACCCCTCTCCCCCTCCCTCTCTACCCCCTCTCTCTCTCTCTACCCCCTCTCCCTCCCTCTCCCCTTCTACCTCCCTCTCTACCCCTCTCCCTCTCTCTACCCCTCTCCCTACCTCCCTACCCCTCCCTCCCTCTCCATACCCCCTCCCTCCCTCTCCATACCCCTCCCTCCCTCTCCATACCCCTCCCCCCCCGTCACTCCTCCAGATCTCTGGTCTGTGTGCGGAGGAGGCAGTGGCCCAGGAGCAGACGGGTCAGGTTGAGGAGTGTCTGAAGGTCAACCTGTTGAAGATCAAACATGACTCGTGTAAGACGGAGGTGCTGAACATGTTGAAGGAGAGTAAAGCGGACATCTTTGTTGACCCTGTCCTCCACACGGCCTGCGCCCTTGACCTCAAACACCAGTGTGCTGCCATCACACCAGGCAGAGGACGACGTGAGTACATTCACCATCTACTGTCTGTTCCAACCACGTGATAGTATTTAGTAAGGACATAGAAGTATATTCACCATCTACTGTCCTGTTCCAACCACGTGATAGTATTTAGTAAGGACATAGAAGTATATTCACCATCTACTGTCCTGTTCCAACCACGTGATAGTATTTAGTAAGGACATAGAAGTATATTCACCATCTACTGTCCTGTTCCAACCACGTGATAGTATTTAGTAAGGACATAGAAGTATATTCACCATCTACTGTCCTGTTCCAACCACGTGATAGTATTTAGTAAGGACATAGAAGTATATTCACCATCTACTGTCCTGTTCCAACCACGTGATAGTATTTAGTAAGGACATAGAAGTATATTCACCATCTACTGTCCTGTTCCAACCACGTGATAGTATTTAGTAAGGACATAGAAGTATATTCACCATCTACTGTCCTGTTCCAACCACGTGATAGTATTTAGTAAGGACATAGAAGTATATTCACCTTCCTACCATCTACTGTCTGTATTTAGTATCTAAGTCCATTGTTTCTCTATATACATTTAGCAGGTGCAACGTTTTCAGTGTAAACTAAAACCACTAAAACCAGATATAAAGAATGTAGAAAAGTGAAATTGAGCTACAGTGGTAAGTAAAATTATGTGAACCCTTTGGATTTCTGCATAAATTGATGATAAAATATTAAAAAGGTGATTCTGATCGTCATCTAAGTCACAACAACAGACACACAGTGTGCTTAAACTAGTAACACACACATTATTGGATTTGTTTTGTCTATATTGAATACATCATTTAAACATTCGTGTAGGTTGGAAAAAGTATGTGAACCCCCTAGGCCAGGGCTGCTCAACCCTTTTCCTGGAGATCTACTGTCCTGTGGGTTTTCAGTCCAACCCTTTTCCTGGAGATCTACTGTCCTGTAGGTTTTCAGTCCAACCCTCTTCCTGGAGATCTACTGTCCTGTAGGTTCAGTCCAACCCTCTTCCTGGAGATCTACTGTCCTGTAGGTTCAGTCCAACCCTCTTCCTGGAGATCTACTGTCCTGTAGGTTTTCAGTCCAACCCTCTTCCTGGAGATCTACTGTCCTGTAGGTTTTCAGTCCAACCCTCTTCCTGGAGATCTACTGTCCTGTGGGTTTTCAGTCCAACCCTCTTCCTGGAGATCTACTGTCCTGGAGGTTCAGTCCAACCCTCTTCCTGGAGATCTACTGTCCTGTAGGTTCAGTCCAACCCTCTTCCTGGAGATCTACTGTCCTGTGGGTTTTCAGTCCAACCCTCTTCCTGGAGATCTACTGTCCTGTTAGTCCAACCCTTTTCAGTCCAACCCTCTTCCTGGAGATCTACTGTCCTGTAGGTTCAGTCCAACCCCTCTTCCTGGAGAGATCTACTGTCCTGTAGGTTTTCAGTCCAAACCTCTTCCTGGAGATCTGCTGTCCTGTAGGTTCAGTCCAACCCTCTTCCTGGAGATCTACTGTCCTGTAGGTTTTCAGTCCAAACCTCTTCCTGGAGATCTGCTGTCCTGTAGGTTCAGTCCAACCCTCTTCCTGGAGATCTACTGTCCTGTAGGTTTTCAGTCCAACCCTCTTCCTGGAGATCTACTGTCCTGTAGGTTCAGTCCAACCCTCTTCCTGGAGATCTACTGTCCTGTAGGTTTTCAGTCCAACCCTCTTCCTGGAGATCTACTGTCCTGTAGGTTCAGTCCAACCCTCTTCCTGGAGATCTACTGTCCTGTCCTGGGTTTTCAGTCCAACCCTCTTCCTGGAGATCTACTGTCCTGTGGGTTCAGTCCAACCCTCTTCCTGGAGATCTACTGTCCTGTAGGTTCAGTCCAACCCTCTTCCTTTTCAGTCCTGTACCCAACCCTCTTCCTGGAGATCTGCTGTCCTGTAGGTTCAGTCCAACCCTCTTCCTGGAGATCTACTGTCCTGTAGGTTTTCAGTCCAACCCTCTTCCTGGAGATCTACTGTCCTGGAGGTTTTCAGTCCAACCCTAATTTAGCGTATCTGATTCAGCTAGTTAAGGTCTTGTTGAGCAGCTAATAATTAGAATCAGGTGTGTTAAATTAGGGTTGGACTGAAAACCCACAGGACAGTAGATCTCCAGGAAGAGGGTTGGACTGAACCTACAGGACAGTAGATCTCCAGGAAGAGGGTTGGGCAGCCCTGCCCTTGGCTAATGATTTCTTCGAAAGCTAATTGGAGTCAGGAGTCAGCTAACCTGGAGTCCAATCAATGAGACGAGATTGGAGATGTTGGTTAGAGCTGCCCTGCACTATAAAAAAACACTCACAAAAATGAGAGTTTGCTGTTCACAAGAAGCATTGCCTGATGTGAACCATGCCTCGAACAAAAGAGATCTCAGAAGACCTAAGATTAAGAATTGTTGACTTGCATAAAGCTGGAAAGGGTTTCAAAAGCATCTCAAAGCCTTGATGTTCATCAGTCCACGGTAAGACAAATTGTCTGTAAATGGAGAAAGTTCAGCACTGTTGCTACTCTCCCTAGGAGTGGCCGTCCTGCAGAGATGACTGCAAGAGCACAGCGCAGAACGCTCAACGAGGTTAAGAAGAATCCTAGAGTGCCAGCTAAAGACTTACAGAAATCTCTGGAACATGCTAACATCTCTGTTGACGAGTCTACGATACGTAAAACACTAAACGAGAAATGGTGTTCATGGGAGGACACCACGGAAGAAGCCACTGCTGTCCAAAGAAAACATTGCTGCACGTCTGAAGTTCGCAAAAGAGCACCTGGATGTTCCACAGCGCTACTGGCCAAATGTTCTGTGGACAGATGAAACTAAAGTTGAGTTGTTTGGAAGGAAGGAACACAACACTATGTGTGGAGAAAAGGCACAGCAACATCAAAACCTGATCCCAACTGTAAAGTATGGTGGAGGCAGCATCATGGTTTTGGGGCTGCTTTGCTGCCTCAGGGCCTGGACAGCTTGCTATCGTCGACCAGAAAAATGAATTCCCAAGTTTATCAAGACATTTTGCAGGAGAATGTAAGGCTATCTGTCTGCCATTGAAGCTCAACAGAAGTTGGGTGATGTAACAGGACAACGACCCAAAACACAGAAGTTAATCAACAGAATGGCTTCAACAGAAGAAGAGTCCTGACCTCAACCCGATTTGAGATGCTGTGGCATGACCTCGAGAGAGCGGTTCACACCAGACATCCCAAGAATATCGCTGAACTGAAACAGTTTTGTGAAGAGGAATGGTCCAAAATTCCTCCTGACCGTTGTGCAGGTCTGATCCGCAACTACAGAAAACGTTTGGTTGAGGTTTTTGCTGCCAAAGAAGGGTCAACCAGTTATTAAATCCAAAGGTTCATATAGTTTTGCCACCCTGCACAGTGAATGTTTACAGTATATGATTAAACTTTGTCCACCGCTGTGTCCTAACGTCCCTCCATCCATCCCTCTCTCTCTCTATCCCTCACTCTATCCCTCTCGCCCCTCACTCTATCTCACTATCTCCCTCTCTCACTCTATCTCTCGCTCTCTCTCTCCCCCGCTCTCGCTCTCTCCCCCCCCCCGCTCTCGCTCTCTCTCCCTCCCCTCCCTCCTCTTTTCACTCTCTCTCTCTCCCTCTCTATCCCCCCTCTCTCCCCTCCCTCCCCCCTCTCTCTCTCTCTCTCACGGGTCTCGCTCTCTCTCCCCCACTCTCGCCTCTCCCTCTCTCCCCCACTCTCGCTTTCTCTCCCTCTCTCCCCCACTCTCGCTTTCTCTCCCCCACTCTCGCTTTCTCTCCTCTCCTCCCCCACTCTCGCTTTCTCTCCCTCTCTCTCTCCCCCCCCTCGGTCTCTCTCTCTCTCCCCCCCCCCTCGGGCTCTCTCTCCCTCTCTCCCCCCACTCTCTCTCTCTCTCTCCCCCACTCTCTCTCTCCCTCTCTCCCCCACTCTCTCCCTCTCTCTCTCCCCCACTCTCTCCCTCTCTCTCTCCCCCCATCGGTCTCCCTCTCTCTATCCCCCCCCTCCCCCCCGTCTCCCCCTCTCTCCCCTCTCTCCCCTCTCTCCCCCCCCTCCCTCTCTCCCCCTCCCCCCCCCCCCCCCCCCTCCCTCTCTCCCCCCTCTCCCCTCTCTCTCCCTCTCTCCCCCCTCTCCCCTCTCTCTCCCTCTACCAGAGATGTCCTGTCTACTGGAGTCGTTACAGGAGAAGAGAATCCGTCTGCAGCCAGAGTGTAAGAAGAGACTCCAGGACCGCATCGACATGTGGAGCTACGCAGCCAAGGTTAATACACAGCCACTCCTTTAACCTGACAGCAGCCAAGGTTAATACACAGCCACTCCTTTAACCTGACAGCAGCCAAGGTTAATACACAGCCACTCCTTTAACCTGACAGCAGCCAAGGTTAATACACAGGCCCTCCTTTAACCTGACAGCAGCCAAGGTTAATACACAGGCACTCCTTTAACCTGACAGCAGCCAAGGTTAATACCAGGCACTCCTTTAACCTACACAGCCAAGGTTAATACTCCTCCTTTAACCTGACAGCAGCCAAGGTTAATACACAGGCCCTCCTTTAACCTGACAGCAGCCAAGGTTAATACACAGGCACTCCTTTAACCTGACAGCAGCCAAGGTTAATACACAGGCACTCCTTTAACCTGACAGCAGCCAAGGTTAATACACAGCCACTCCTTTAACCTGACAGCTGCAGTGTTTTTCCATCGACATGTGGAGCTATGCAGCCAAGGTTAATACACAGGCACTCCTTTAACCTGACTGAGCCAAGGTTAATATAACCTGACAGCAGCCAAGGGCACTCCTTTAACTGACAGCAGCCAAGGTTAATACACAGGCACTCCTTTAACCTGACAGCAGCCAAGGTTAATACACAGGCACTCCTTTAACCTGACAGCAGCCAAGGTTAATACACAGCCACTCCTTTAACCTGACAGCAGCAGTGTTTTTCCAGTCGACTTCTCCCTTAGGCACCTGACAGCTGCCAAGGTTAGGTTACACAGGCACTCCTTTAACCTGACAGCAGCCAGTTTAATACACAGGCACTCCTTTAACCTGACAGCAGCCAAGGTTAATACACAGGCACTCCTTTAACCTGACAGCAGCAAGGTTAATACACAGCCACTCCTTTAACCTGACAGCTGCAGAGTTTTTCCATCGACATGTGGAGCTATGCAGCCAAGGTTAATACACAGGCACTCCTTTAACCTGACAGCAGCCAAGGTTAATACACAGGCACTCCTTTAACAGCAGCCACACACTCCTTTAACCTGACTCCAAGGTTAATACACAGGCACTCCTTTAACCTGACAGCAGCCAAGGTTAATACACAGGCACTCCTTTAACCTGACAGCAGCCAAGGTTAATACACAGGCACTCCTTTAACCTGACAGCAGCCAAGGTTAATACACAGGCACTCCTTTAACCTGACAGCAGCCAAGGTTAATACACACTCCTTTAACCTGACAGCAGCCAAGGTTAATACACAGGCACTCCTTTAACCTGACAGCAGCCAAGGTTAATACACAGGCACTCCTTTAACCTGACAGCAGCCTGTTAATACACAGGCCCTCCTTTAACCAGACAGCAGCCAAGGTTAATACACAGGCACTCCTTTAACCTGACAGCAGCCAAGGTTAATACACAGGCACTCCTTTAACCTGACAGCAGCCAAGGTTAATACACACCTGCACTCCTTTAACCTGACAGCAGCCAAGGTTAATACACATCGACTCCTTTAAGCTGACAGCAGCCAAGGTTAATACACAGGCCACTCCTTTAACCTGACAGCAGCCAGTTTTTTACACAGGCACTCCTTTAACCTACAGCAGCCAAGGTTAATACACAGGCACTCCTTTTAACTGACAGCAGCCAAGGTTAATACACAGGCACTCCTTTAACCTGACAGCAGCCAAGGTTAATACACAGGCACTCCTTTAACCTGACAGCAGCCAAGGTTAATACACAGCCACTCCCTTTAACCTGACAGCAGCCAAGGTTAATACACAGGCACTCCTTTAACCTGACAGCAGCCAGCCGAGGTTAATACACAGGCACTCCTTTAACCTGACAGCAGCCAAGGTTTAATACACAGGCACATGTTAACCTGACAGCAGCCAAGGTTAATACACAGCACTCCTTTAACCTGACACTCGACTGGAGCTAGCAGCCAAGGTTAATACACAGGCACTCCTTTAACCTGACAGCAGCCAAGGTTAATACACAGGCACTCCTTTAACCTGACAGCAGCCAAGGTTAATACACAGGCACTCCTTTAACCTGACAGCAGCCAAGGTTAATACACAGGCACTCCTTTAACCTGACAGCAGCCAAGGTTAATACACAGGCACTCCTTTAACCTGACAGCAGCCAAGGTTAATACACAGCCACTCCTTTAACCTGACAGCAGCTGCACTCCTTTAACCTTTAATACACAGGCCACTCCTTTAACCTGACAGCAGCCAAGGTTAATACACAGGCACTCCTTTAACCTGACAGCAGCCAAGGTTAATACAAGGCACTCCTTTAATACACAGGTTAATACACACTCTCCTTTAACCTGACAGCTGCAGTGTTTTTCCATTGACATGTGGAGCTATGCAGCCAAGGTTAATACACAGGCACTCCTTTAACCTGACAGCTGCAGTGTTTCCTTCAGCAGTGGTGGCAAATGTAGCTGTTTTAAAGCCAATTTCCTGCAATTCTACACATTTTGCCATGGGGCAGAGAGAATGTTTTAAAACTAGTTTCCTGCAATTCTACACATTTTGTCACGAGCCTGAGAGAAAAATTGCAGTTTCAAAGCAAATTTCCTGCAATTCTACAGTTTTTTTGGGATGATCGTTAGTTCTCAAAGATGATCTTATTTTAAAAAATGTAGGTCCATTAATCTTTTCTACATACTTTATATTTGGTTATAGTTGTTTAAGTTTACACTGAAAACGTTTTACCATCCCGTAAATCATTATTTTGTACAACATATATTCACCTGTAATTCCCCCTCCTCCCCCCCAGGTGGCGCCAGCAGAGGGTTTCTCAGACCTAGCCATGCAGGTGATGACCTCCCCGTCTAAGAACTACATCCTGTTTGTAATCTCCCTGGGGGTGATGGTCCTCTTCCTGGTCGGCCTGTTGTGTGGACACATCACCAAGAGAGTCACCAGGGAACTGAAGGACAGGTAGAGCGAGGAGTCCCAAAGGACACCCTATTCCCTACATAGTGACCAGAGCCCTGCGGGTGTGCTGCATACCTGGACCTGACATCACAGGACATGAGATCAATGTTGTCGTCCTCTTGGTCCACTTCATCAACTGGCTTTGTGTGAGAACTAACCCTACAGGGCTCTGGTCAGAAGTAGTGCACTATGTAGGGAATAGGGTGTCGTTTGGGAGGCAGCAACAGACTCTCTCTTCCAAAAGCCCAACTAAAAACCCCCAGCCCTTGCTTGGCCACCTCCGCCCCTCCCACCACCCAGAGCCCCAGTCTGGGGGTCCATCCACCTCCGCCCCTCCCACCACCCAGAGCCCCAGTCTGGGGGTCCGGCCACCTCCGCCCCTCCCACCACCCAGAGCCCCAGTCTGGGGGTCCGGCCACCTCCGCCCCTCCCACCACCCAGAGCCCCAGTCTGGGGGCCCAGCCACCTCCGCCCCTCCCACCACCCAGAGCCCCAGTCTGGGGGCCCAGCCACCTCCGCCCCTCCCACCACCCAGAGCCCCAGTCTGGGGACCCAGCCACCTCCTCCCCTCCCCCCACCCAGAGCCCCAGTCTGGGGGTCCGGCCACCTCCGCCCCTCCCACCACCCAGAGCCCCAGTCTGGGGGCCCAGCCACCTCCGCCCCTCCCACCACCCAGAGCCCCAGTCTGGGGGCCCAGCCACCTCCGCCCCTCCCACCACCCAGAGCCCCAGTCTGGGGACCCAGCCACCTCCTCCCCTCCCACCACCCAGAGCCCCAGTCTGGGGGTCCTGCCACCTCCGCCCCTCCCACCACCCAGAGCCCCAGTCTGGGGGCCCAGCCACCTCCGCCCCTCCCACCACCCAGAGCCCCAGTCTGGGGGTCCGGCCACCTCCCCTCCCACCACCCAGAGCCCCAGTCTGGGGGTCCGGCCACCTCCGCCCCTCCCACCACCCAGAGCCCCAGTCTGGGGGTCCAGCCACCTCCGCCCCTCCCACCACCCAGAGCCCCAGTCTGGGGACCCAGCCACCTCTGCCCCTCCCACCACCACCAGCACCTGATCTACTCCACTACTACTGAGAAGAATGTGAACAAAACTGTCCCTGAACCTCCTCCTGAGGCAGACTACTGTTGGTCCTACTGGTTCTAAAACTGTCCCTGAACCACCTCCTGAAGCAGGCTACTGTTGGTCCTACTGGTTCTAAAACTGTCCCTGAACCACCTCCTGAAGCAGCTACTGTTGGTCCTACTGGTTCTAAAACTGTCCCTGAACCACCTCCTGAAGCAGGCTACTGTTGGTCCTACTGGTTCTAAAACTGTCCCTGAACCTCCTCCTGAGCAGCAGGCTACTGTTGGTCCTACTGGTTCTAAAACTGGCCCTGTCCTCCTGAACCACTGGTTCCTCCCTGAAGCAGGCTACTGTTGGTCCTACTGGTTCTAAAACTGTCCCTGAACCACCTCCTGAAGCAGGCTACTGTTGGTCCTACTGGTTCTAAAACTGGCCCTGAACCACCTCCTGAAGCAGGCTACTGTTGGTCCTACTGGTTCTAAAACTGGCCCTGAACCTCCTCCTGAAGCAGGCTACTGTTGGTCCTACTGGTTCTAAAACTGGCCCTGAACCACCTCCTGAAGCAGGCTACTGTTGGTCCTACTGGTTCTAAAACTGTCCCTGAACCTCCTCCTGAAGCAGGCTACTGCCCTTCCTCCTGAAGTCCTACTGGTTCTAAAACTGGCCTCCTGAAGCAGGCTACTGTTGGTCCTACTGGTTCCTCCTACTGGTTCTAAAAAAGCAGGCTACTGTTGGTCCTACTGGTTCTAAAACTGGCCCTGAACCTCCTCCTGAAGCAGCTAGGTCCTACTGGTTCTGGTCCTACTGGTTCTAAAACTGGCCCTGAACCTGAAGCCTCTGAAGCAGGCTACTGTTGGTCCTACTGGTTCTAAAACTGTCCCTGAACCACCCCTGAACCACCTCCTGAAGCAGGCTACTGTTGGTCCTACTGGTTCTAAAACTGTCCCTGAACTGGTTCTAAAACTGTCCCTCCTCCTGAAGCAGGCTACTGTTGGTCCTACTGGTTCTAAAACTGTCCCTGAACCCCTGAACCTCCTCCTGAAGCAGGCTACTGTTGTAAAACTGGTCCTACTGGTTCTAAAACTGGCCCTGAAACACCTCCTGAAGCAGGCTACTGTTGGTCCTACTGGTTCTGAAAAACTGTCCCTGAACCTCCTCTGGTTCTAAAAGCAGGCTACTGTTGTCCCTGTCCTACTGGTTCTAAAAAACTGTCCCTGAACCACCTCCTGAAGCAGGCTACTGTTGGTCCTACTGGTTCTAAAACTGTCCCTGAACTCCTCCTGAAGCAGGCTACTGTTGGTCCTACTGGTTCTAAAACTGGCCCTGAACCTCCTCCTGAAGCAGGCTACTGTTGGTCCTACTGGTTCTAAAACTGTTGGTCCCTGAACTGGCCCTGAACCTCTCTGAAGCTACTGGCTACTGTTCTAAAACTGGTCCTGTTGGTCCTACTGGTTCTAAAACTGGCCCTGAACTACTGTTGGTCCTACTGGTTCTAAAACTCCACCTACTGTTGGTCCTACTGAAGCAGGAACCACCTCCTGAAGCAGGCTACTGTTGGTCCTACTGGTTCTAAAACTGGCCCTGAACCACCTCCTGAAGCAGGCTACTGTTGGTCCTACTGGTTCTAAAACTGGTCCTGAAGCAGGCTACTGGTTCTAAAACTGGCCCTGAACCTCCTCCTGAAGCAGGCTACTGTTGGTCCTACTGGTTCTAAAACTGCCCTGAACCACCTCCTGAAGCAGGCTACTGTTGGTCCTACTGGTTCTAAAACTGTCCTGTCTCCTGAACCACCTCCTGAAGCAGGCTACTGTTGGTCCTACTGGTTCTAAAACTGTCCCTGAACCTCCTCCTGAAGCAGGCTACTGTTGGTCCTACTGGTTCTAAAACTGTCCCTGAACCTCCTCCTGAAGCAGGCTACTGTTGGTCCTACTGGTTCTAAAAAAAAGCAGGCTACCCTGTTCTAAAACTGTCCCCACCTCCTGAAGCAGGCTACTGTTGGTCCTACTGGTTCTAAAACTGTCCCTGAACCTCCACCTCCTGAAGCAGGCTACTGTTGGTCCTACTGGTTCTAAAACTGGCCCTGAACCACCTCCTGAAGCAGGCTACTGTTGGTCCTACTGGTTCTAAAACTGGCCCTGAACCTCCTCCTGAAGCAGGCTACTGTTGGTCCTACTGGTTCTAAAACTGTCCCCTGAACCTCCTGAAGCAGTCCCTGCTAGGCTACTGTTGGTCCTACTGGTTCTAAAACTGGAACCTCCTCCTGAAGCCCTGAACTGGTTCTAAAACTGGCCCTGAACCTCCTGAAGCAGGCTACTGTTGGTTCTAAAACTGGTCCTACTGGTTCTAAAACTGAACCACCTCCTGAAGCCCTGTTCTAAAACTGGCCCACCTCCTGAAGCAGGCTACTGTTGGTCCTACTGGTTCTAAAACTGAAGCAGGCTACTGTTGGTCCTACTGTTTCTAAAACTGAAGCAGCCCTGAACCTCCTGAAGCACTCCTCCTACTGTTGAACCACCTCCTGAAGCCGGCTACCTACTGGTTCTGAAAAACTGGTCCCTGAACTGTCCCTGAACAACCTCCTGAAGCAGGTCCTACTGGTTCTAAAACTGTCCCTGAACCTCCTGAAGCCTACTGTTGGTCCTACTGGTTCTAAAACTGGCCCTGAAAAACTGCTACCCTACTGGTTCTAAAACCTGAACCTCCTGAAGCAGGCTACTGTTGGTCCTGTCCCTGTCCTACTACTGTTGGTCTAAAACTGTCCCTGAACCACCTCCTGAAGCAGGCTACTGTTGGTCCTACTGGTTCTAAAACTGTCCCTGAACCACCTCCTGAAGCAGACTACTGTTGGTCCTACTGGTTCTAAAACTGGCCCAGAACCACCTCCTGAAGCAGCAGGTCCTACTGGTTCTACTGTTGGTCCTACTGGTTCTAAAACTGGCCCTGAACCACCTCCTGAAGCAGGCTACTGTTGGTCCTACTGGTTCTAAAACTGGCCCTGAACCTCCTCCTGAAGCAGGCTACTGTTGGTCCTACTGGTTCTAAAACTGGCCCTGAACCACCTCCTGAAGCAGGCTACTGTTGGTCCTACTGGTTCTAAAACTGGCCCTGAACCACCTCCTGAAGCAGGCTACTGTTGGTCCTACTGGTTCTAAAACTGGCCCTGAACCTCCTCCTGAAGCAGGCTAGGCTACTGTTGAAGTCCTACTGGTTCTAAAACTGTCCCTGTTCTAAAACTGTCCCTGAAACCCTCCTGAAGCAGGCTACTGTTGGTCCTACTGGTTCTAAAACTGGCCCTGAACCTCCTCCTGAAGCAGGCTACTGTTGGTCCTACTGGTTCTAAAACTGGCCCTGAACCTCCTGGAGCAGGCTACTGTTGGTCCTACTGGTTCTAAAACTAGCCCTGAACCTCCTGAAGCAGGCTACTGTTGGTCCTACTGGTTCTAAAACTGTCCCTGAACCACCTCCTGAAAAACTGTCCCTGAACCACCTCCTGAAGCAGGCTACTGTTGGTCCTACTGGTTCTAAAACTGTTGGCCCTGAACCACCTCCTGAAGCAGGCTACTGTTGGTCCTACTTCTAAAACTTCTGAAAACTGGCTACCCTGAACCTCCTCCTGAAGCAGGCTACTGTTGGTCCTACTGGTTCTAAAACTGGCCCTGAACCACCTCCTGAAGCAGGCTACTGTTGGTCCTACTGGTTCTAAAACTGGCCCTGAACCACCCCTGAAGCAGGCTACTGTTGGTCCTCCTGAAGCTGGCTACTACTGTTGGTCCTAAAACTGGCCCTTCCTGAAGCAGGCTACTGTTGGTCCTACTGGTTCTGAACCTCCTCCTGAAGCAGGCTACTGTTGGTCCTACTGGTTCTAAAACTGGCCCTGAACCTCCTCCTGAAGCAGGCTACTGTTGGGTCAAATTGAACTTGATAAATAATAATGTTTGATATAATCACCACATTAGATAATACAATGTCTGTCCCAGAGGTCTCCCTAGTCCCTATGGCCCTGGTCTAAAGCAGTGCACTATCTAGGGACTAGGGAGACATTTCAGACGCACACAATGTCTTTTAGCAGTGCTTAGCAGCATCAGAGCAGCGCACCTTTCTCCCCCTGGAAGCCCCTGGAAGCCCCTGGAAGCCTCTGGAAGCCTCTGGAGACCTCTGGAAGCCTCTGGAAGGATCTGGAAGCCTCTGGAAGCCTCTGGAAGCCTCTGGAAGCCCCTGGAAGCCTCTGGAAGCCTCTGGAGACCTCTGGAAGCCTCTGGAGACCTCTGGAAGGATCTGGAAGCCTCTGGAAGCCCCTGGAAGCCTCTGGAAGCCACACCCCCATAGGGCTTTTCTTGCTTCTCAGTCCACATCATCTTCCTCCCACTATGCAGCTGGGAGAGGCACCATAGAAGGACGAACTCCATGTAGGCCTAGACACACTTCATACTTCTCCTTCATCACTCCACCAGAGATGGAAACTGTCTCTGGCTCCTGGACTAACTGGAAGGGGTGGAGCCAGGGCTGCCCCATATATCCTATAGGAATCAGGAAATACACTCTGAAATAATATAGATATATTCTCTCTCTTTGGTCACTGTACAGATACTAAAGGGGTCCTTGACTATAGGTGCATCTTTCCAACCAGGAGGAATGCTTTTGGGAGACTCAGTCGGATCTGTGGATCAATGGAACTAAGGTCTTTGTACATAGCAGAAATGATTTGCAGTCGGGGAGGAACCCCCCCTAACCCTAACCTAACCCTAACCTAACCTATCCCAAACCTTAACCACAGTGCTAACCTTATGCTTAACCCTAACCTTAAATTAAGACCAAAAAGCTAATTTATGTTTTCATGAATTTTTACGATATAGCCAATTTTGACTTTGTGTTTGTGGTAGCTAGTGACAGACCCTATCCCAAACAGTTTAAGGCATGGGATGTATCCCAAATAGCACCCTATTCCCTATGTAGTGCACTACTTTAGACCAAGGCCTTTAGGCTCTGAAGTATAAACACTTGATAAGTATGTATGTCTTCTGCTGATGAATATGGGATACCCAGGGGCTAATCAGAAACGGCACACTATTCCCTATATAACCACAGCCCTGTGGGCCCTGGTTAAAAGTAGTGCACTTCATAGGGAATAGGGTGCAATTATGGGATGTATATTCTCTCTGTTGTGCTCCACACCATCATATCTGAGCTTTACTGGCGCCCAGATGTCACTCAGAGGCCAGGAGCCTGTTGGGGTCCATTCCAAGTGAAGTCTGTCAATTCAGGAAATAAACTTAAATTCCAATTAAATAATTCAAATGATTTCTCAATAAACTGAAAATGAGAAGCTATTTATTTCAAAGGTTTTCCGTCTTTGAATTTGGAATCAGATTGGGGGCAGTTTTCACAAAGGTGTTTTCTCTGTTAATGCTGTCATCTAGATGAAATGATCTGCTGTATCCAGTTGAAGTTAATCCGTGTTACAGCGCACGTTTCCAGAGGACAGACTGAAGACAGAGAGACCACCTGTGCTAATTAGCTATCTAGCATGCGCCCAACACCTGTGGGTAATGGAAGAAGGCCGCCAGAAACGTGTTGTCACTGAAAAATACTGTAGGCTGCAACTGTGATAAAGCTGGTTAAAACGGTGTACATTAGTGGTGGAAAAAGTACCCAAATTGTCATACTCGAGTAAAAGTATAGATACCTTAATAGAAAGTTACTCAAGTAAAAGTGAAAGTCACCCAGTAAAATACTACTTGAGTAAAAGTCTAAAAGTATTTGACTTTAAATGCACTTTCAGTATCAAAAGTAAATATAATTGCTAAAATATACTTAAGTATCAAAAGTAAAAGTAGAAATCCTTAAAATTATTTATATTAAGCAAACCAGAAGGCACCATTTTCTGTTATTTTTTTTATTTACAGACATAATTTACAAATGAAGCATTTTTTGTTTAGTGATTCCGTCAGATGTCAGAGGCAGTAGGGATGACCAAGGATGTTCTCTTGATAAGTGCGTTAATTGGACCATTTTCCTGTCCTGCAAAGCATTCAAAATGCTTAGCAGGACTTTTGGGTGACAGGGGAAAATGTATGGAGTAAAAAGTACATTTTCTTTAGCAATGTAGTGAAGTAAAAGTTGTCAGAAATATAAATAATAAAGTAAAGTACAGATACCTGAAAAATGACTTAAGTGGTACTTGAAAGTATTTTTACTTAAGCACTTTACACCACTGGTGTTCAGTAAATGTGTATTTTGAACTGGTAAAGGTATTTTGATGTGATATGAAAGTAAAGGGCGCTATGTTTCTAGAATCGTGTCGCAGTTGAGAATCGATGTAATGTTTAGATGGAGCATTTGTCTGTTTTTGGCTGCCAGAGCCAGTCTACCTCTGAAAATAACAGACGGGCCTTGGACCTTAAACGTTAGGCCCCTTAAGAGGACATCTAAGAACTGACCCTGGTCCTGTTGTAAATCTGGCACCACCATCCTCCACATCTCAACCCTGGAACCGCGTCAAAGGAGGGGAGGGGTCTGGACACCAAGGCACTCCGTGAGACAGTTTGGACTGCGTGAGAGGGTCACGAAAGCGCCTCTGCACTCCAGGAGGCAAAGAGGACATCTCTATTGCTTCATCAACCCTTGGACGCCTCTCGATTCATTTTAAAACAAACGTTTGTTGTTCCTCCAGACTCCATTTGTCGCTTTGAAGTGAGACTTCTTTGAAACAGACATGATGATAACCAATTTTGTAATTTTATTTTGTGTATAAAGTTATGGATGTGCTATTATTTTTTTTGTTTTCAGATTATGCCATGATGTAATATTGAGATGTAACATATTTAACATTGTGCTTTTTTTTTTTTTTGCTGTACAAATGAACATTTGTCAATTTAATAAAATTGTCTGCAGATTTTTACAACATGGTGTCCTTGTGTTGGGTATTTAAGAATGACTTGCTGTCAGGCAATAGAAAAGCAATGTAATTTATTTCCAACAGATGTTTTTATTGAACACAACTGGATAAGAGTGGTCTCTCCTTTCCTCATAGCTGGCACAATAGTAATGTAACATTTTATGTTCACTACAACACAAAGCATATCGAAACAATAACAAATGTTGACATTTTATGACATTTTACTAGTACAATAATGAGTCAACTCTAACGGTTTGACCAATGGGGTGTGACGTTTCCAGCGCTCGGCGAATGACATCGTCAACATGACCACCGTTCCGTCAGCAAGAATAAGCAAGACCTTGAAGAATAAAGCCTTGACCTCGGCAATTGTCCTTCAAAATAAACGTCCCGCAATGAAGATGGTGAAAAACAATACAAATTGTCGAAATTCGTCAGTTTTTATGGGGAAATGTTAGCAGATATTGAATTTTGTTTAACAATGTATAACAAATGAATAAAGTTAACAGCATTTATAGCAAAAAATACTATTATAGTATTGACATTGTTAGCAGCATTAAAAGTAATGATTACTAGATAGTTATCATTGTAACAGTAATACAAATAACAAAACATTTATAATGCTACTATTAATAATAATTATTATAATATTAACATTTATTGTTATAATTGTAATCAACTTTAAAATCCCATTGTTAATTAGGCCATTTGTACTGCAATATGTTCAGTCTGTTTTTCATATTGGATGTACTGCACTGGATTACACAATTTCCTATACACTGTTTCGTAGTAAAAGGGAGGTCCATTCTACTCAAATACTTTTAATTATTCTTTGTATGATAACTAGTATAAATTATATTGAACAAAAATATAAACGCAACATGTAAAGTGTTGGTTTCATGAGCTGAAATAATAGATGCCAGAAAGCTTATTTCTCTAAAATGTTGTGCACACATTTGTTTACATCCCTGTTAGCGAGAATTTCTCCTTTGCCAAGGTAATCCATCCACCTGACAGGTGTGGCATATCAAGAAGCTGATTAAACAGCATGATCATTACACAGGTGCACCTTGTGCTGGGGAAAATAAAAGGCCACTCTAAAATGTGCAGTTTTGTGTCACAACACAATGCCACAGATGTTTCAAGTTTTGAGGGAGTGTGCAATTGGAATGCTTCAATGTAACATCAATAGGTTTAGGCTACTACATGATACTCTAATGTTCCCTGTACCCATCATGAGGTTGCTACAACTTATGAATGAAGGTTTACAACATAGGTGCACACAGGTCGAGAGACAAATTTGAGGTGACAGACCGTGACATTCAATGCCGCGTTGCACACTCTGGCCTGCATCAAGCTGATCTAGGGTGGTAATCATTAGTTCAACAGTTGAAAACAAGAGTTTCTATTGGACAAATTCAGGTATGTTTATCCCCGTATCATAACTGCTACACACAGCCTGCATCGTTGTCACCATATTGGCTAAAGTAACGTAATAGTCAACATAGCTAATAGAACTAATGTGTTAGTAAACCCGCTACAATCATGCAGTAACGTTAGTGTACAGTCAGTAAGCAGTTTAGCACTTAAACCGGCGGGCCCCGGTGGCCAATACATTTGTAAAACCAAAAGCTTACCTTGACTTGGAAGAGTTCCAGTGTTGTGTTGGATAGTCATAGCCAGCTAACATAGCATCCCTCTGTTTGAGCAGGGTGTTTGAGTAGGCTAAACTAGCTAGCTGCATTCGCTAGCAAAGTAAATGAAAGTGAAAAAAATATATACAACGAAATATAGCTCTCTCTCTCTCTCTGTCTTTCTCTCTCTCTCTCTCTCTGTCTCTCTGTCTTTCTCTCTCTCTGTCTTTCTCTCTCTCTCTCTCTGTCTCTCTCTCTCTCTCTCTCTCTCTCTCTCTCTCTCTCTCTCTCTGTCTTTCTCTCTCTCTCTCTCTCTCTGTCTTGCTTCTTTATTTTGGAATAAATTAATTTGTTAAACTGTTCAACTATTGTTTTTCTCTCTTGAGTCAACTACTCTCCACATTTTATACACTGCAGTGCTAGCTAGCTGTATCTTATGCTTTCAGTACTAGATTCATTCTCTGATCCTTTGATTGGGTAGACAACATGTCAATTCATGCAAGAGAGCTCTGATAGGTTGGAGGATGTCTTCCGGAAGTTGTCATAATTACTGTGTAAGTTTATGGAAGGGGGTGAGAACCATGTTGATGCATGCCAGCAAAGCCACTACACAACACAACACTAAACAATACATTAATTGCACTATAACGGTGACAAACGGTGCCCACAAACTGTTAGGGCCTCCATAAAGCTGTCCCAACAGCAGAGTCCCAACAGCAGTCCCAACCAGGGACGGCCTGTTCAATAGGGCGATATGGGCGACGCACTGCCAAACCGGAAAAGGAAGGGATTTTTTTCTAATCAATTATATCACGGCAACAGTAGTTATCAGTGTTCTAATCTGATCTGACTGCCACTAAATGTCAAATCAGGCTAAAGTCGTGCTTCAAATGGCCCCGCCCGTTTTTGGGGCGATTTCAGTCAGGTTGAAAATCGCCCAGAAGTCTCTCATAGCCTGTCATGTAAAATCTATTTTTTTTCAAATTTCAAAGCTTTCAATACATTCTCTATGGGTGTCTGTGGGCTTGCACTTACGCGCTTTCGTCATACGTGACGTAACCATGAACGTAACTAAGAAAATAGCGGCTAGCAGCGTCTCTGTTGCGACCTGCAGTGTGGCGTTATTTTATGTTTTTAATTTGTAGACTTAGTTTACAAACATTCTGCCAACCATGGATTTCCAGTGGTGGGTTTTGGACTGATCTTGTTGATCGTGTACATACCCGCTACGAACGGACTAAATAATGAAAACGCTGCTGGCAGCGGAATCCAATACAGCTGGGAGACTTGGCTGGATGACAGAGTCCCGGACAGAGAAGTGGAGCCGGCCGGCTTCACCCTGGTCAGTGCGGACCGCGATCCTGGTAAGAGAGCGACTCTGTACCCCCGACATTGAACTGCTTTCTGTGTCACTGCGACCTTACTATCTGCCCCGTGAGTTCCCCCAATTGTTTGTTACCGTTGTGTACTGTTGATAATCACAAGTTTACTGGAGAACTGAGACCAAGTAGAGACTTTGGACAGGGTGGATATGGTATAATAAAGGCAGTTTATTCAGAGGTAAAGATATCTGGAATCGCGTGCACGGACCCGTTCGTCAAACTCTTAGGGAGCTATCTGAAGAGAGCCCCGAAAACATTGTGTGCAGACATTTTATACAATAAATGATGTAGGTTGAATCTAGTAGTTCTGATCTTCTGATTGGTCCTGATGAGTTGGGCGAGGTCCCCTCCACTGTTGCATTGGCTCTGAGTCGGGTTCTCTGTCTTCAAATGTTCAGCCTAAAGAGAGGGGATTTTTGTGTGTGTGTGTGTGTGTGTTTAACAGTGATGATGTGTGTGTGTGTGTGTGTGTTATCAGTGATGATGTGTGTGTGTGTGTGTGTGTGTGTGTGTGTGTCCTCAGAGCAAGAACTCGTGAGTTGGAAGAACTGAGAGACCTATGGCGTGGGTGTTGTCCTTGGCCACCTGCTGACAAGGCTGACAAGATAGGACTCTTTTGTCCATTGTTATAGGATAGGAACAGCATTGATTGAAAACAAACGCCCAACTAGCTGCCACCGTTCTATGTTTCATGTTTCTTTTGGTTTTGTCTGTTTCATAACACCTGTCCCTTATTTGTGTCTTAATTGTTTCCCTTATTTAGTTCGTGTGTTTGGGTCAGGTGTTATGCGTGATTGTTGATTGTCAGCCTGCCTCTGTGAAGTTTATATTATTCTCTCGTTGTGTTTTCCCGAGAGCTCGCACTGCGTGCGCTTTTCTTGTTTTGACGCACTGTGTGTTTTGTGCGTAATTGTGTGCGCCACCCGGTTGGGTTGGCGACTCCTTGTTCTCGTTGCTTTGGGAACATTACTAAAGACGGTTGAAGTCATCCTGGGTCCTGCGCTTGATTCCTTCCACTCACCTACACACACCACTCTGACAGAATCACGCATCCGCACCATGGAATCAGCAGGAGCGACCGCGCCGACGGCCGAGATGGCTGAACGTCTTCGTGGTCAGGAGGACCGCATCAACCAGGTCTGTCATGCCCTGGAGGGGGTGATGAATACTCTGCACCGATGGGAGACCAGCGGGGTTCCCACACCTCCAGGAACCGAACCAGCCCCATCGGCCAGCCCCCCCGTCTCATCTCCGGAACCTAGTGGGATTCGGCTCTCGCTCCCGAGGGCGTACGACGGCTCCACTGCCGGGTGTCAAGGATTCCTGCTGCAGGTGGAGCTCTACCTCGCCACCGTCCACCCGGCGCCCTCGGGACACGAGAGCGTCTCAGCCCTCATCTCCTGTCTCACCGGCAAGGCGTTGGAGTGGGCCAACGCCGAGTGGAGGAGAATGGACGCCGCTACTACGAACTATGCGGAGTTCTCCCGCCGCTTCCGTGCTGTGTTCGACCATCCACCGGAAGGGAAGGCGGCGGGGGAACGTCTGTTCTACCTCCGACAGGGGATGAGGAGCGCCCAGGACTTTGCCTTAGAGTTCCGGACCCTAGCGGCTGATGCAGGGTGGAATGAGCGGGCCCTTATCGACCATTTCCGCTGCAGCCTCCGGGAGGACGTCCAGCGAGAGTTGGCGTGCAGGGACACGTCGTTGACGTTCGACCAGCTGGTCGACATGGCCATCCGGCTGGATACCCTGCTCGCCACCCGTGGGCGTCCCGGAGGGGGGGGTTCGCCCATTCCACTCTCCAGCACCTCCGAGCCGAGCCCTATGGAGCTCGGAGGTGCTGGCGCTAGGGAACGGAGGAGGAGGAGCCCGAGGGGGACCCGGCCCTTGCACCAACTGTGGTCGTGGAGGACACACCGCGGCTAGGTGTTGGGGCGGGTCCTCCAGTGAGGGAGATGGCAGGTCACGCATTGGGGGGTCCCCCCAGGTGAGTAGGCGCCCTGCTTACCCAGAGCTTTCTGTCGTGCACCTAACCTTGCCTGTTTGTTTCCCACAGGTTGCACCTCGTTCCCAGCATAAGGCGCTGGTAGATTCAGGCGCAGCTGGGAATTTTGTAGATCGCCAGTTCTGTATAGAGTTAGGGATTCCCCTCCTTCCAGTGGATAAACCTTTCCCCGTCCATGCCCTAGATAGCCGTCCGTTAGGGTCTGGGTTGATTAGGGAAGTCACAGCACCCATTCAGATGACGGCGCAGGAGGGTCATGAGGAGAGAATTCAGCTCTATCTGATTGACTCTCCTGCGTATCCGGTAGTGCTGGGTCTTCCCTGGTTGATGACTCATGACCCTATTATTAGGTGGCGAGAGAAAGCTCTTAAAGGGTGGTCTGCTCAATGTGAGGGGCGGTGTCTGGGTGTTTCCATAGGGGCGACCTCGGTGGAGAGTCCGAATCTAATGCCAGCACTGCAGATTCCCCCCGAGTATGAGGATTTGGCACTGGCGTTCAGTAAGACTCGGGCGGCGCAGCTGCCGCCTCATAGACGGGGGGATTGTGCGATAGATCTCCAGTCAGGAGCAGCTCTCCCGCGGAGCCATGTGTATCCCTTGTCTCAAGAGGAGAGAAAGGCTATGGAGACATACATCTCTGAGTCTCTGAGACAGGGATACATACGGCCCTCCGTTTCACCCGCTTCCTCAAGTTTCTTTTTTGTAAAGAAAAAGGATGGAGGTCTGCGCCCGTGTATTGATTACCGCGGTCTCAATCAGATCACAGTGAAGTACAGCTATCCACTTCCTCTGATTGCGACTATGACGGAGTCACTGCACGGTGCGCAGTTCTTTACAAAATTGGATCTTAGGAGCGCATATAACTTGGTACGCATTCGAGCGGGCGATGAATGGAAGACAGCGTTTAGCACGACTTCCGGACACTACGAGTATCTAGTCATGCCATATGGGTTGATGAATGCTCCCTCAGTCTTCCAATCCTTCGTCGATGAGATTTTCCGGGACATGCAGGGACAGGGAGTAGTTGTGTACATCGACGACATTCTGGTGTATAGTCCTACCCGTGCTGAGCATGTAGCCCTGGTGCGCCGAGTATTGAGGAGGCTGTTGGAGCATGACCTATATGTCAAGGCAGAGAAATGTCTGTTTTTCCAGAAGTCGGTCTCCTTTCTGGGTTACCAGTTGTCTGCGTCAGGGGTGAAGATGGAGGTAGACCGGGCGTCAGCTGTGCGTAATTGGCAGACCCCAACCACTGTGAAGGAGGTGCAACGGTTCTTGGGTTTTGCGAATTATTACCGGAGGTTTATCCGGGGTTTTGGACAGGTGGCAGCTCCCATAACGTCTCTGTTAAAGGGGGGTCCGGTGCGCTTGCGGTGGTCAGCTGAGGCGGACAGGGCATTTGGGAGACTAAAGGACCTGTTTACCTCGGCGCCGGTGTTGGCGCATCCGGATCCTTCTTTACCGTTCCAAGTAGAGGTGGACGCGTCAGAGGCCGGGATAGGGGCCGTTCTTTCCCAGCGTTCTGGCACTCCACCTAAACTCCGTCCCTGTGCGTTCTACTCTAAGAAGCTCAGTCCGGCGGAGCGGAATTATGACGTAGGAGACAGGGAGCTGTTAGCCGTGGTACAGGCCCTAAAGGTGTGGCGGCATTGGCTCGAGGGGGCTCAACACCCTTTCCTCATTCTAACTGACCATCGTAACCTGGAGTACATCCGGGCAGCTAGGAGACTGAATCCTCGCCAGGCTCGTTGGACTATGTTCCTAGCCCGGTTTGTGTTTAAGATCACATACATCCCTGGGTCCCAGAACGGGAAGGCAGATGCTCTGTCTCGGCGGTATGACGCAGAGGAGAGGTCAGTTGAGTCCACGCCCATACTACCGGAGTCTTGTCTGGTTGCTCCGGTGGTGTGGGAGGTTGATGGTGAGATCGAGCGGGCGTTACGCACCGACCCGAGTCCTCCACAGTGTCCTGTGGGTCGGACGTACGTTCCGCTCGAGGTACGCGATCGCCTCATTTGTTGGGCTCATACGTCCCCCTCCTCTGGCCATCCGGGTATCGGCCGGACAGTGCACTGCCTTAGCACGAAGTACTGGTGGCCAACGTTAGCTAGGGATGTGAGGATTTATGTCTCCTCCTGTTCGGTGTGTGCCCAGTGTAAGGCGCCCAGACATTTGCCCAGGGGTAAGTTACAACCCCTGCCTATTCCACAACGACCCTGGTCCCACCTCTCGGTGGATTTTGTTACCGACCTCCCCCCCTCACAGGGGAATACTACCATCCTGGTCGTTGTGGATCGGTTCTCTAAGGCCTGTCGTCTCCTTCCCATGCCGGGTCTACCCACTGCCCTACAGACCGCTGAGGCTCTGTTCACCCATGTCTTCCGGCATTACGGGGTACCCGAGGATATAGTGTCTGACCGAGGCCCCCAGTTCACCTCTAGGGTGTGGAGAGCATTTATGGAACGGTTGGGGGTTTCGGTAAGCCTTACCTCGGGGTACCACCCGGAGAGTAATGGGCAGGTTGAACGTGTCAACCAGGATGTGGGTAGGTTTCTGAGGTCATACTGTCAGGGCCGGCCGGAGGAGTGGGCGAGATATGTGCCCTGGGCCGAGATGGCACAGAACTCTCTTCGCCACTCCTCCACCCAACTAACCCCTTTTCAGTGTGTATTAGGGTACCAGCCGGTTCTGGCACCATGGCATGAGAGCCAGATCGAGGCCCCCGCTGTGGATGAGTGGGTGCGGCGCTCGGAGGAGACGTGGGACGCTGCACACGTCCATCTGCAGCGTGCCATACGTCGACAGAAGACGAGCGCCGACCTACACCGCAGTGAGGGGCCAGTGTACGCACCTGGAGATCGAGTCTGGCTCTCAACCAGAAACCTGCCCCTCCGCCTGCCCTGCCGGAAGCTGGGTCGGCGGTTTGTGGGGCCATTTAAAGTCCTGAGGAGATTGAACGAGGTGAGTTATAGGTTAGAACTACCTGTTGATTACAAAAATATTAACCCCTCGTTCCATGTGTCTCTCCTCAGGCCGGTGGTAGCTGGTCCACTCCAGGACTTTGAGATTGAGGAGACTCCTCCGCCCCCGTTGGACATCGAGGGGGCTCCGGCGTACACCGTGAGGTCCATCCTGGATTCTAGACGCCGGATGGGGGGTCTTCAATATCTCGTGGAGTGGGAGGGGTACGGCCCGGAGGAGCGGTGCTGGGTGCCAAGGAGGGACGTCTTAGACCAGTCCCTACTGACCGATTTCCATCGGGGTCATCCTGCGCGCCCTGCTCCGCGTCGTCCGGGTCGTCCCCGAGCTCCGGGTCGGCGCACGGCTGGAGCCGCGCGTCAAGGGGGGGGGTACTGTCACGGTTTCGGCCGAGGCTGCTCCTCTTCCTTGTTCGGGCAGGCTTCGGCGGTCGTCGTCTCCGGAGTACTAGCTGCCACCGTTCTATGTTTCATGTTCTTTTGGTTTTGTCTGTTTCATAACACCTGTCCCTTATTTGTGTCTTAATTGTTTCCCTTATTTAGTTCGTGTGTTTGGGTCAGGTGTTATGCGTGATTGTTGATTGTCAGCCTGCCTCTGTGAAGTTTATATTATTCTCTCGTTGTGTTTTCCCGAGAGCTCGCACTGCGTGCGCTTTTCTTGTTTTGACGCACTGTGTGTTTTGTGCGTAATTGTGTGCGCCACCCGGTTGGGTTGGCGACTCCTTGTTCTCGTTGCTTTGGGAACATTACTAAAGACGGTTGAAGTCATCCTGGGTCCTGCGCTTGATTCCTTCCACTCACCTACACACACCACTCTACCACTGTTACACCTGGCTATCAGCTGAGCCTTGTCTGGCAGCGAAACAGTTCATTCAGCCTCATTTACTGCCTTTTTAAATAACATAGTTGATATGGCTGACTTGCTTAAACAAATGTGGTTTCTACTGACAATTGAGATGTACAAACTAAGGCATAAGGGGACGACGAGCGGATAAGAGGCAATCCGTAATTTCGATGAAGACATTAATGAGCGAGCTAAGACGGAGGTAGTCAATATAACTATTTGTTCAGCACTTTTGAAATGTGCAGCGACAGAATTCAGAACATGGTCCGTTCTTACAGTGTTCTCCCTGTACATCAAGTCAGAACCGTAGGATAAATAAAGGGGGCATATAAGCAGCCAATGAAAGCTCTTACAATATTCCATGATAACATTTCTCTGAAACAGGCTATAGGCACCACCCAGTCAGAACAGTAGGCTACGTTATGAGGGGGGAAAGGAACCAAATTATTAGCATGAGGCACATGGGCTACTAACAGCTTACTACACAACATAGACTTAGTATTACTTTCTTAGCTACAGTATACATATCTCCCTGGCATATTACATTGTTTATGCAGCAGCATACAATACATTTTTGGAGTCACCTTGTTGTGCTGTGCTCACTTGAACAGGAAGGTGGTGCAGCGGTCCTACTGGTGGGCAGGTTTGGCATCAAACTTTGTCATAAAAGTCTGGCATTCTCTGGATTTATGGTGCTTTCAAGACAACAGGGAACTCTGGGAAAAAAATAAAAGGTTGAATCATGACGTCAGTGATCTTCAGGTCGGAGCTCTAGAAAGAGGCCCGAGTTCCCGACTTGGAATTCCGAGGTGGATGACCGTTCAAAATGTATTTTCCAGTTCCCAGTCCAAGTCTGAGATTTCCCAGTTCCGAGTTTCCAGTTGTTATGAACATGGCAGAAGTCATGCTGGATTGACAGCATGGCCAATGCATTCCACCTTTTCTGGCCCGTGGTGTCGCATGTGAAAGTTTTATCCTTTTAAGCTTGGAAAAGAGACCCTTAAACCCAGACTTGGACCACACACCCTCTCCACTGAATAGCAGGCTAGTGATCGCTTTGCGAGGCTTGCAGTTAGCCACTGATTATTTCCAAACCACTCATTGTTGAATTTGCGATTTCCAACTTGTGTAATGTTTATGTCCAATTTGGCCGACGAGCACCGATACATTTTTTAAATCTATAATTTCTCTTCACATGACAAGGTTTGAAAAGGATTTGGCAGTAGATTGTCGACGTGATTCATGATGATGACTGCTTGTCTCGCTTGCTAGCTAAGATTTTGAAAGTATGATGTTGACATGATCAGTCCAATCAAAGCAACTGTAGATATAACGCCATTTTATTTGTGGCCAATGACCTTGAGCCTTCTTGGACGGGCCCTTCTAATGTAACTCCATGGCAGCACCCAAGGGGCTTGAATTTTCGAGCTCTCCCTGTAGATTTTGCAGTGATGTAGTGTCCCTATGAGTGACAGAACACTGAGCCAATCACGGCGCAACTAGAGAACATTACCAACCCCTACACTGTATTTTCCGCTGGCTGCCCCACCACCACAGAAAGCACTGAGCTAGGCTGAAACACCTGCATTTTGGAGATGCCTTACTCAATAAATCAACCATGTTTGAATCCGGCTTTATTAACTCAATTAATATATTTTTTACATTGTTTGCAAACTGATATGTGACACGTATTAATGCCAAATTAACATGAAAAACCGGCAACCATTTTTTTTTGTATAGCTAAACAGGTGGGGCTCAATGACAAGTCGCCAGTGGGTAAATGTGACCAATAGACGCATATCTGTATTCCCAGTCATGTGAAATCCATAGATTTGGGCCTAATTAATTAATTAAATTTGATAGAAAAAAATCGTTGAAATTGTTGCATTTTGCGTTTATATTTGTGCACATAATTGTGCACATTTTCGCCATAATTATTCATTTACAAAGTATATAGGACAAAACTTTTCTTCTGAAGGATTCCAGAAATCCACGAGCCGGAAGTAGTTAGTTTTCCTTTCCTGTTTAACAGTGGTGTAAACATTGCAGTTGGTTTGGCATCAGAGGCTCTGGCTGTCACATTCTGGTGTCATCGAAGCTCAGGACTGAAATCTGCTTCAAGCCAAATAGAGATATCATAACTTTTTGAGTGGAGTGATTCGGTGAGTTTTCTGGCTTTAGTATGGGAGAAATGTCACAGAAAATGAGTTAGACAGTGCGCAGCTAGCTAGCCAACAACAACAATGATAATGCTAACTCGCCAGTTAGCGAGACAAATGTCAGAAGAAGCAGGCCGTTAGCGTATTACCAATGTAAAGACATTTGGACTGGGGTCTTCTCCTTGGGGCGAAGGTCGAAAACGAGCAAACCTCAGATTTACAGTTGGCATTAGCAAGAAGTGATAGGAGTTCAAGTTATCATTGAGCCAGGATAAACTAACGTTAGCTAAAGTTCGCTAGCTAGCTGTAGCTTGTTTGAAAGACGGTATGTAAGTTAGCTGTGATAGCTGTTGTGTTTCTGATCCTCCAGCCCTGTTGTGTTCTGATCCTCCGGGCCTGTTGTGTTCTGATTCTCCGGGCCTGTTGTGTTTCTGATCCTCCAGCCCTGTTGTGTTCTGATCCTCCGGGCCTGTTGTGTTCTGATTCTCCGGGCCTGTTGTGTTCTGATCCTCCAGCCCTGTTGTGTTCTGATCCTCCGGGCCTGTTGTGTTCTGATCCTCCGGGCCTGTTGTGTTCTGATCCTCCAGCCCTGTTGTGTTCTGATCCTCCAGCCCTGTTGTGTTCTGATCCTCCAGCCCTGTTGTGTTCTGATCCTCCAGCCCTGTTGTGGTTCTGATCCTCCAGGCCTGTTGTGTTCTGATCCTCCAGGCCTGTTGTGTTTCTGATCCTCCAGCCCTGTTGTGTTCTGATCCTCCAGCCCTGTTGTGTTCTGATCCTCCAGGCCTGTTGTGTTTCTGATCCTCCAGGCCTGTTGTGTTCTGATCCTCCGGGCCTGTTGTGTTCTGATCCTCCGGGCCTGTTGTGTTTCTGATCCTCCAGCCCTGTTGTGTTTCTGATCCTCCGGGCCTGTTGTGTTTCTGATCCTCCAGCCCTGTTGTGTTTCTGATCCTCCAGCCCTGTGTGTTTCTGATCCTCCAGGCCTGTTGTGTTCTGATCCTCCAGCCCTGTTGTGTTCTGATCCTCCGGGCCTGTTGTGTTCTGATCCTCCAGCCCTGTTGTGTTCTGATCCTCCAGGTTCCTCCAAACCATGCACTGCAGCTGTGTGCGGAGCTCCAGGGCTCTGTCCCCTGCCCTGCTCCCTAGGCTGCTGTCCCATGCAGGATGCTGGGCCCCGGGGACCAGGCCTGGGGGTCTCTGGAGCTCCTCCCGGAGCCTGGCCTCGGCTGGAGAGACCACGCAGCCCATCCCCCTGCCCAGCCAAGCCCGGGTGGTGATCTGTGGAGGGGGCATCGTAGGAACGTCTGTGGCCTATCACCTGGCCAAGCTGGGCTGGACCGAGATAGTCCTATTGGAGCAGGGAAGGTAGGAGGGGCTAAATGAGGTGGTCTGTTTACAACAGGGGGTGCATGTTTTCTTAACACTTTATTTATGAGGACGTGGACAATATGTCATGATTTCATATGAGTTGATTGTTTTACTGGGCTTGTCAGGTGATGGGAGACCAATAAAGTGCAGACTAGCTTCAAGATCTTATTGGAATCAATGATAGCATCTAGAAAGCAGAAGGAACCATAGTCTAATGTCTCATTACTCACCCTGCTGTGTTATGATCCCCTGTGTGTGTTAGGCAGGGGGGAAAGGAGATGGCATCTCTTACCGCTACGGAGTCTACTGCGTGTGTTAGGCAGGGGGGAAAGGAGATGGCATCTCTTACCGCTACGGAGTCTACTGCGTGTGTTAGGCAGGGGGGAAAGGAGATGGCATCTCTTACCGCTACGGAGTCTACTGCGTGTGTTAGGCAGGGGGGAAAGGAGATGGCATCTCTTACCGCTACGGAGTCTACTGCGTGTGTTAGGCAGGGGGAAAGGAGATGGCATCTCTTACCGCTACGGAGTCTACTGCGTGTGTGTTAGGCAGGGGGGAAAGGAGATGGCATCTCTTACCGCTACGGAGTCTACTGCGTGTGTTAGGCAGGGGGGAAAGGAGATGGCATCTCTTACCGCTACGGAGTCTACTGCGTGTGTTAGGCAGGGGGGAAAGGAGATGGCATCTCTTACCGCTACGGAGTCTACTGCGTGTGTTAGGCAGGGGGGAAAGGAGATGGCATCTCTTACCGCTACGGAGTCTACTGCGTGTGTTAGGCAGGGGGGAAAGGAGATGGCATCTCTTACCGCTACGGAGTCTACTGCGTGTGCGTGTGATTGCGGGTCTAATCATAGAATCCCACATAGCATCCCTATTAATGATTATGATCTCCGTGGGCCTAGTAAAGATTAGGCATATCTCTTGTATTATGCATTAACTTTTATTGAGGCGCAAACACAACCAGTCAATTATGTTTTCATCTGATTGTCAAACAATTACTTCAAAAGGTGCGCCTGTTGGCTACACGCGAATGTTTGTCCAACGCACAAAAATAATTCCAGCATCCAGAAACTGCACCTGCAATTTGGTGAATGGAAAGAGACTACTGTTCCAAAACACCTAAAAGTGTAATGACATTTGGTGATTGTCAGTAGGCCTCTACACTGGTATCCTTCAGTAGGCCTCTACACTGGTATCCTTCAGTAGGCCCTCTACACTGGTATCCTTCAGTAGGCCTCTACACTGGTATCCTTCAGTAGGCCTCTACACTGGTATCCTTCAGTAGGCCCTCTACACTGGTATCCTTCAGTAGGCCCTCTACACTGGTATCCTTCAGTAGGCCTCTACACTGGTATCCTTCAGTAGGCCCTCTACACTGGTATCCTTCAGTAGGCCTCTACACTGGTATCCTTCAGTAGGCCCTCTACACTGGTATCCTTCAGTAGGCCCTCTACACTGGTATCCTTCAGTAGGCCCTCTACACTGGTATCCTTCAGTAGGCCCTCTACACTGGTATCCTTCAGTAGGCCCTCTACACTGGTATCCTTCAGTAGGCCCTCTACACTGGTATCCTTCAGTAGGCCTCTACACTGGTATCCTTCAGTAGGCCCTCTACACTGGTATCCTTCAGTAGGCCTCTACACTGGTATCCTTCAGTAGGTAGGTATCCTTCCCCTCTACACTGGTATCCTTCAGTAGGCCTCTACACTGGTATCCTTCAGTAGGCCTCTACACTGGTATCCTTCAGTAGGCCCTCTACACTGGTATCCTTCAGTAGGCCTCTACACTGGTATCCTTCAGTAGGCCCTCTACACTGGTATCCTTCAGTAGGCCTCTACACTGGTATCCTTCAGTAGGCCTCTACACTGGTATCCTTCAGTAGGCCTCTACACTGGTATCCTTCAGTAGGCCTCTACACTGGTATCCTTCAGTAGGCCTCTACACTGGTATCCTTCAGTAGGCCTCTACACTGGTATCCTTCAGTAGGCCTCTACACTGGTATCCTTCAGTAGGCCTCTACACTGGTATCCTTCAGTAGGCCTCTACACTGGTATCCTTCAGTAGGCCCTCTACACTGGTATCCTTCAGTAGGCCCTCTACACTGGTATCCTTCAGTAGGCCCTATACACTGGTATCCTTCAGTAGGCCTCTACACTGGTATCCTTCAGTAGGCCTCTACACTGGTATCCTTCAGTAGGCCCTCTACACTGGTATCCTTCAGTAGGCCCTCTACACTGGTATCCTTCAGTAGCCCTCTACACTGGTATCCTTCAGTAGGCCCTCTACACTGGTATCCTTCAGTAGGCCTCTACACTGGTATCCTTCAGTAGGCCTCTACACTGGTATCCTTCAGTAGGCCTCTACACTGGTATCCTGAACTGATGCTGAAGGCGCTGCTCGGTCTCGGCCACTTATCTCTGCCTTGGCTAAATGTGTTCTGGTCTAACCACAACCCAGTTTGGAGGGTCTACTGCCCGTTTTCAAGTCAATTCACTCATGTTCATGGAGCTGACACGTGGTAATGTTAAAAGTCCAATGCAGCCGTAACCCCACTATTTATTTTGCCTGCAAGCCGGACCAGACCGCCTTACTTTCACCGCTAGTGTTAGGCTGGGCGCTTTCACCACCAGGCTCTGTGTTAGACTGGGCGCTGGCACCACCAGGCTCTGTGTTAGACTGAGGGCTGGCACCACCAGGCTCTGTGTTAGGCTGGGCGCTGGCACCACCAGGCTGTGTGTTAGGCTGAGGGCTGTCACCACCAGGCTCTGTGTTAGGCTGAGGGCTGTCACCACCAGGCTCTGTGTTAGGCTGAGGGCTGGCACCACCAGGCTCTGTGTTAGGCTGAGGGCTGGCACCACCAGGCTCTGTGTTAGGCTGAGGGCTGGCACCACCAGGCTCTGTGTTAGGCTGAGGGCTGGCACCACCAGGCTCTGTGTTAGACTGAGGGCTGGCACCACCAGGCTCTGTGTTAGGCTGAGGGCTGGCACCACCAGGCTCTGTGTTAGGCTGGGGGCTGGCACCACCAGGCTCTGTGTTAGGCTGGGCGCTGGCACCACCAGGCTCTGTGTTAGACTGGGCGCTGGCACCACCAGGCTCTGTGTTAGACTGAGGGCTGGCACCACCAGGCTCTGTGTTAGGCTGAGGGCTGGCACCACCAGGCTCTGTGTCAGGCTGGGGGCTGGCACCACCAGGCTCTGTGTTAGGCTGGGCGCTGGCACCACCAGGCTCTGTGTTAGGCTGGGCGCTGGCACCACCAGGCTCTGTGTTAGACTGGGCGCTGGCACCACCAGGCTCTGTGTTAGACTGAGGGCTGGCACCACCAGGCTCTGTGTTAGGCTGAGGGCTGGCACCACCAGGCTCTGTGTTAGGCTGGGGGCTGGCACCACCAGGCTCTGTGTTAGGCTGAGGGCTGGCACCACCAGGCTCTGTGTCAGGCTGAGGGCTGGCACCACCAGGCTCTGTGTTAGGCTGAGGGCTGGCACCACCAGGCTCTGTGTTAGGCTGGGATCGTCAGTGTGTGTGTGTTGTACCTAACCATGTTCTACTCATCTCTCTCTGTGTTAGGCTGAGGGCTGGCACCACCAGGCTCTGTGTTAGGCTGAGGGCTGGCACCACCAGGCTCTGTGTTAGGCTGAGGGCTGGCACCACCAGGCTCTGTGTCAGGCTGAGGGCTGGCACCACCAGGCTCTGTGTTAGGCTGGGATCGTCAGTGTGTGTGTGTTGTACCTAACCCTGTTCTACTCATCTCTTTCTGTGTCAGGCTGGGGGCTGGCACCACCAGGCTGTGTGCTGGGATCGTCAGTGTGTGTGTGTTGTACCTAACCATGTTCTACTCATCTCTCTCTGTGTCAGGCTGGGGGCTGGCACCACCAGGCTCTGTGTTAGGCTGGGGGCTGGCACCACCAGGCTCTGTGTTAGACTGGGATCGTCAGTGTGTGTGTGGTGTACCTAACCATGTTCTACTCATCTCTCTCTGTGTCAGGCTGGGGGCTGGCACCACCAGGCTGTGTGCTGGGATCGTCAGTGTGTGTGTGTTGTACCTAACCATGTTCTACTCATCTCTCTCTGTGTCAGGCTGGGGGCTGGCACCACCAGGCTCTGTGTTAGGCTGGGGGCTGGCACCACCAGGCTCTGTGTTAGACTGGGATCGTCAGTGTGTGTGTGGTGTACCTAACCATGTTCTACTCATCTCTCTCTGTGTCAGGCTGGGGGCTGGCACCACCAGGCTGTGTGCTGGGATCGTCAGTGTGGCCAAGCCCATCTCCATTGAGTGTAAGATGGCCGACTACTCCAACTCCCTTTATGAACACCTGGAGGAAGACACTGGGGTCAAGACAGGTGGGATGGACTTCTACAGTATGACTCTGGCCTGAGTTCTACAGTATGACTCTGGCCTGAGTTCTACAGTATGACTCTGGCCTGAGTTCTACAGTATGACTCTGGCCTGAGTTCCAATCCATTTGTGCTAACATGCCTACAGTATGACTCTAGCCTGAGTGCAGCTCCATTTGTGCTAACATGCCTACAGTATGACTCTGGCCTGAGTGCAGCTCCATTTGTGCTAACATGCCTACAGTATGACTCTAGCCTGAGTTCCACTCCATTTGTGCTAACATGCCTACAGTATGACTCTGGCCTAAGTTCCAATCCATTTGTGCTAACATGCCTACAGTATGACTCTAGCCTGAGTTCCAATCCATTTGTGCTAACATGCCTACAGTATGACTAGCCTGAGTTCCACTCCATTTGTGCTAACATGCCTACAGTATGACTCTAGCCTGAGTTCCAATCCATTTGTGCTAACATGCCTACAGTATGACTAGCCTGAGTTCCACTCCATTTGTGCTAACATGCCTACCCCTCATCACTAAATGGATCTGGGAGCAGGTTAGTATGACCTCTGCTCTCTACAGTACAGTTCCACTCAGCTTCAACTTACCTACATTAGTTATGTCCTTGTCTTTGCTGTGTAGCCAATCTTCTGATGGTGTTTTAGTCAGTTGTGGTTGGTTTGGGTGTTGAATTAATTATTATGCTCTATCTATGAGGGCATGTGACTGGCTGTATCCTACCAGTGCTTCCCCCTCCTCTTCCCACATGCTGTTTCAGTTTGTGGATTTACCAGTGGCATTTAGTCTTGTGTATAAACTGGATTTACCAGTGCTATTTAGTTGTGTATAAAATGGATTTACCAGTGGTATTTAGTTCTGTGTGTATAAAATGGATTTACCAGTGGTATTGAGTTGTGTATAAACTGGATTTACCAGTGGTATTTAGTTGCGTGTGTATAAACTGGATTTACCAGTGGTATTTAGTTGCGTGTGTATAAACTGGATTTACCAGTGGTATTTAGTTGTGTATAAACTGGATTTACCAGTGGTATTTAGTTGTGTATAAACTGGATTTACCAGTGGTATTTAGTTGTGTATAAACTGGATTTACCAGTGGTATTTAGTTGTGTATAAACTGGATTTACCAGTGGTATTTAGTTGTGTATAAACTGGATTTACCAGTGGTATTTAGTTGTGTATAAACTGGATTTACCAGTGGTATTTAGTTGTGTATAAACTGGATTTACCAGTGGTATTTAGTTGTGTATATAAACTGGATTTACCAGTGGTATTTAGTTGTGTATAAACTGGATTTACCAGTGGTATTTAGTTGTGTATAAACTGGATTTACCAGTGGTATTTAGTTGTGTATAAACTGGATTTACCAGTGGTATTTAGTTGTGTATAAACTGGATTTACCAGTGGTATTTAGTTGTGTATAAACTGGATTTACCAGTGGTATTTAGTTGTGTATAAACTGGATTTACCAGTGGTATTTAGTTGTGTATAAACTGGATTTACCAGTGGTATTTAGTTGTGTATAAACTGGATTTACCAGTGGTATTTAGTTGTGTATAAACTGGATTTACCAGTGGTATTTAGTTGTGTATAAACTGGATTTACCAGTGGTATTTAGTTGTGTGGTTTAACATGAGATGATTCATGACTTGGCAGTCCTAATGTTTCTGTGTGTATGTGTGTTACAGGCTACGTGAGAACAGGCTCTCTATGCCTGGCCCAGAATCAGGACCGTTTCCTCTCCCTGAAGCGCCTGGCATCCAGGCTCAAGTAAGTCCCTCCCTAACCGCCCTTCCCTTCCCTCCCTAACCGCCCTTCCCTTCCCTCCCTAACCGCCCTTCCCTTCCCTCCCTAACCGCCCTTCCCTTCCCTCCCTAACCGCCCTTCCCTTCCCTCCCTAACCGCCCTTCCCTTCCCTCCCTAACCGCCCTTCCCTTCCCTCCCTAACCGCCCTTCCCTTCCCTCCCTAACCGCCCTTCCCTTCCCTCCCTCTCCTCGGGTCTGAATTATAGCTCAGTACTCTCTGAGAGGGAGCTGGACTTCATGAACAGTACTCCAGTTCTCTTCAGTCACTTGAATTATTGCTAATTATTGTTGCTCAGTGCTGTAGTCCTTCTAGACTATTCATTACATTTAGCCTATCCAGCTCCACTGTAGTCCTTTTAGACTATTCATTACATTTAGCCTATCCAGCTCCACTGTAGTCCTTTTAGAATATTCATTACATTTAGCCTATCCAGCTCCACTGTAGTCCTTCTAGACTATTCATTACATTTAGCCTATCCAGCTCCACTGTAGTCCTTTTAGAATATTCATTACATTTCCCAACATTTAGCCTATCCAGCTCCACTGTAGTCCTTCTAGAATATTCATTACATTTTCCAACATTTAGCCTATCCAGCTCCACTGTAGTCCTTCTAGAATATTCATTACATTTAGCCTATCCAGCTCCACTGTAGTCCTCCTAGAATATTCATTACATTTCCCAACATTTAGCCTATCCAGCTCCACTGTAGTCCTTCTAGAATATTCATTACAGTTCCCAACATTTAGCCTATCCAGCTCCACTGTAGTCCTTCTAGAATATTCATTACATTTCCCAACATTTAGCCTATCCAGCTCCACTGTAGTCCTTCTAGAATATTCATTACATTTCCCAACATTTAGCCTATCCAGCTCCACTGTAGTCCTTCTAGAATATTCATTACATTTCCCAACATTTAGCCTATCCAGCTCCACTGTAGTCCTTCTAGACTATTCATTACATTTAGCCTATCCAGCTCCACTGTAGTCCATTTTGAATATTCATTACATTTCCCAACATTTAGCCTATCCAGCTCCACTGTAGTCCTTCTAGAATATTCATTACAGTTCCCAACATTTAGCCTATCCAGCTCCACTGTAGTCCTTCTAGAATATTCATTACATTTAGCCTATCCAGCTCCACTGTAGTCCTTTTAGAATATTCATTACATTTCCCAACATTTAGCCTATCCAGCTCCACTGTAGTCCTTCTAGAATATTCATTACATTTTCCAACATTTAGCCTATCCAGCTCCACTGTAGTCCTCCTAGAATATTCATTACAGTTCCCAACATTTAGCCTATCCAGCTCCACTGTAGTCCTTCTAGAATATTCATTACATTTCCCAACATTTAGCCTATCCAGCTCCACTGTAGTCCTTCTAGAATATTCATTACATTTCCCAACATTTAGCCTATCCAGCTCCACTGTAGTCCTAGAATATTCATTACATTTCCCAACATTTAGCCTATCCAGCTCCACTGTAGTCCTTCTAGAATATTCATTACATTTTCCAACATTTAGCCTATCCAGCTCCACTGTAGTCCTTCTAGAATATTCATTACATTTAGCCTATCCAGCTCCACTGTAGTCCTTTTAGAATATTCATTACATTTCCCAACATTTAGCCTATCCAGCTCCACTGTAGTCCTTCTAGAATATTCATTACAGTTCCCAACATTTAGCCTATCCAGCTCCACTGTAGTCCTTCTAGAATATTCATTACATTTCCCAACATTTAGCCTATCCAGCTCCACTGTAGTCCTTCTAGAATATTCATTACAGTTCCCAACATTTAGCCTATCCAGCTTCACTGTAGTCCTTCTAGAATATTCATTACATTTAGCCTATCCAGCTCCACTGTAGTCCTTTTAGTATATTCATTACATTTCCCAACATTTAGCCTATCCAGCTCCACTGTAGTCCTTCTAGACTATTCATTACATTTAGCCTATCCAGCTCCACTGTACTCCATTTTGAATATTCATTACATTTCCCAACATTTAGCCTATCCAGCTCCACTGTAGTCCTTCTAGAATATTCATTACAGTTCCCAACATTTAGCCCATCCAGCTCCACTGTAGTCCTTCTAGAATATTCATTACATTTAGCCTATCCAGCTCCACTGTAGTCCTTTTAGAATATTCATTACATTTCCCAACATTTAGCCTATCCAGCTCCACTGTAGTCCTTCTAGAATATTCATTACATTTTCCAACATTTAGCCTATCCAGCTCCACTGTAGTCCTTCTAGAATATTCATTACATTTAGCCTATCCAGCTCCACTGTAGTCCTTCTAGACTATTCATTACATTTAGCCTATCCAGCTCCACTGTAGTCCATTTTGAATATTCATTACATTTCCCAACATTTAGCCTATCCAGCTCCACTGTAGTCCTCCTAGAATATTCATTACATTTCCCAACATTTAGCCTATCCAGCTCCACTGTAGTCCTCCTAGAATATTCATTACATTCCCAACATTTAGCCTATCCAGCTCCACTGTAGTCCTTCTAGAATATTCATTACATTTCCCAACATTTAGCCTATCCAGCTCCACTGTAGTCCTTCTAGAATATTCATTACATTTCCCAACATTTAGCCTATCCAGCTCCACTGTAGTCCTTCTAGAATATTCATTACATTTAGCCTATCCAGCTCCACTGTAGTCCTTTTAGAATATTAATTACATTTCCCAACATTTAGCCTATCCAGCTCCACTGTAGTCCTTCTAGACTATTCATTACATTTAGCCTATCCAGCTCCACTGTAGTCCATTTTGAATATTCATTACATTTCCCAACATTTAGCCTATCCAGCTCCACTGTAGTCCTTCTAGAATATTCATTACAGTTCCCAACATTTAGCCTATCCAGCTCCACTGTAGTCCTTCTAGAATATTCATTACATTTAGCCTATCCAGCTCCACTGTAGTCCTTTTAGAATATTCATTACATTTCCCAACATTTAGCCTATCCAGCTCCACTGTAGTCCTCTTAGAATATTCATTACATTTCCCAACATTTAGCCTATCCAGCTCCACTGTAGTCCTTCTAGACTATTCATTACATTTAGTCTATCCAGCTCCACTGTAGTCCTTCTAGAATATTCATTACATTTCCCAACATTTAGCCTATCCAGCTCCACTGTAGTCCTTCTAGAATATTCATTACATTTAGCCTATCCAGCTCCACTGTAGTCCTTTTAGAATATTCATTACATTTCCCAACATTTAGCCTATCCAGCTCCACTGTAGTCCTTCTAGAATATTCATTACATTTCCCAACATTTAGCCTATCCAGCTCCACTGTAGTCCTTCTAGAATATTCATTACATTTAGCTTATCCAGCTCCACTGTAGTCCTTTTAGAATATTCATTACATTTCCCAACATTTAGCCTATCCAGCTCCACTGTAGTCCTTCTAGAATATTCATTACAGTTCCCAACATTTAGCCTATCCAGCTCCACTGTAGTCCTTCTAGAATATTCATTACATTTCCCAACATTTAGCCTATCCAGCTCCACTGTAGTCCTCCTAGAATATTCATTACATTTCCCAACATTTAGCCTATCCAGCTCCACTGTAGTCCTTCTAGAATATTCATTACATTTCCCAACATTTAGCCTATCCAGCTCCACTGTAGTCCTTTTAGAATATTCATTACATTTCCCAACATTTAGCCTATCCAGCTCCACTGTAGTCCTAGAATATTCATTACATTTCCCAACATTTAGCCTATCCAGCTCCACTGTAGTCCTTCTAGAATATTCATTACATTTAGCTTATCCAGCTCCACTGTAGTCCTTTTAGAATATTCATTACATTTCCCAACATTTAGCCTATCCAGCTCCACTATACTCCTTCTAGAATATTCATTACATTTCCCAACATTTAGCCTATCCAGCTCCACTGTAGTCCTTCTAGAATATTCATTACAGTTCCCAACATTTAGCCTATCCAGCTCCACTGTAGTCCTTCTAGAATATTCATTACATTTCCCAACATTTAGCCTATCCAGCTCCACTGTAGTCCTTCTAGAATATTCATTACATTTCCCAACATTTAGCCTATCCAGCTCCACTGTAGTCCTTCTAGAATATTCATTACAGTTCCCAACATTTAGCCTATCCAGCGCCACTGTAGTCCTTCTAGAATATTCATTCCATGTATCCTATCCAGCTCCACTGTAGCTCCACTGGCCAGCTGTGTTCTGTTAGTCCATCTCTGCCAAGCCATCTCCATGTTGCTGTAGCTGGGCTGTATGTATCCAGCTCCACTGTACTGTTTTCTGTTAGTCCATGATGGGGATCCCCTGTAACGTGATCAAACCCAAAGAGTAAGCTCTGCCCCCTGGGAATCTCCATAACCCTCCTTCCTGTCTCCTCCCTCTCTCTCAGTGTGATGGGGATCCCCTGTAACGTGATCAAACCCAAAGAGGTTTCTAAGCTCCACCCCCTGGGAATCTCCATAACCCTCCTTCCTGTCTCCTCCCTCTCTCTCAGTGTGATGGGGATCCCCTGTAACGTGATCAAACCCAAAGAGGTTTCTAAGCTCCACCCCCTGGTGAATATTCATGACCTGGTGGGGGCGCTCCACCTGCCGGGTGATGCCGTGGTGTCACCGCCTGACGTCAACCACGCCCTCGCCACGGCAGCAGCCGGACACGGTGAGACGGTAAAACCAAGGATGGACTGTTGTTAGGCTTGCAAAACAAGTGGCACAGTGGTCTAAGGCACTGCATCGCAGTGCTAGCTGTGCCACTAGAGATCCTGGTTCGAATCCAGGCTCTGTCGCAGCCGGCCGCGACCGGGAGACCCATGGGGCGGCGCTCAATTGGCCCAGCTTCGTCCAGGGTAGGGGAGGGAATGTAGCTCAGTTGGTAGAGCATGGCGTTTGCAATGCCAGGGTTGTGGGTTCGATTCCCACGGGGGGCCAGTATGAAAAATGAAAAATAAATAATGTATGCACTCACTAACTGTAAGTGGCTCTGGATAAGAGCGTCTGCTAAATGACTAAAATGTAAATGTAAAAATTCCATCAACTTTCTCAAAATTCCCAGGTTTTGCAGAAATCCTGGTTGGATGTTTCCAGATTTCCTGCTTGTTCCGTCCTGATTCAGGGAATTTTCCAACCGGGATTTCTGGAAAACCAGTGAATTTTGGGAACATTTTGCAAGCCTAACTGTAGTGAAGGTTTCAATAGGAAGCTACAACCATGTGGTATCGCCATCGGTCAGGATGAAATGAAGCCAGAAAGCAAGGCTTCTGGGGGTAGGGCCAGGGTGGGGCCAGGGTGGGGCCAGGGTGGGGCCAGGGTGTGGCCAGGGTGGGGCCATGCCAAGCAGAGTTTGAGTTAGTCAGTGCCCATGGGGCATCTCTCTGGCTAATGTAACTTCATGGTACTCCAATCAAACTGGCTGTGAACTATTGATGGTGTTTATCATGTTTGATCACATTATACATAAATCTACATGTCTGCCATGTTCTGATCTCCAGGAGTGCAGATCCATGAGCGTACCACAGTTAACCATGTGATGCTGGAGAAGGGACATGTGACAGCGGTCGAGACGGACAGAGGAGCCATCGAGTGTGAATACTTTGTCAACTGTGCAGGACAGGTGAATCTCTGTCCATTACGTGTGTGTAACTGTAAATAACATGGGGCCCCTCCCTCCACTAGTCTTTAGACAGTTAACACTGTGTTAGATGACATGGGGCCCCTCCCTCCACTAGTCTTTAGACAGTTAACAGTTAGATGACACACTGTCTTTAGCCAGTTAACACAGTGTTAGATGACATGGGGCCCCTCCCTCCACTAGTCTTTAGCCAGTTAACACTGTGTTAGATGACATGGGGCCCCTCCCTCCACTAGTCTTTAGCCAGTTAACACTGTGTTAGATGACATGGGGCCCCTCCCTCCACTAGTCTTTAGACAGTTAACACTGTGTTAGATGACATGGGGCCCCTCCCTCCACTAGTCTTTAGACAGTTAACACTGTGTTAGATGACATGGGGCCCCTCCCTCCACTAGTCTTTAGACAGTTAACACTGTGTTAGATGACATGGGGCCCCTCCCTCCACTAGTCTTTAGACAGTTAACACTGTGTTAGATGACATGGGGCCCCTCCCTCCACTAGTCTTTAGCCAGTTAACACTGTGTTAGATGACATGGGGCCCCTCCCTCCACTAGTCTTTAGACAGTTAACACTGTGTTAGATGACATGGGGCCCCTCCCTCCACTAGTCTTTAGCCAGTTAACACTGTGTTAGATGACATGGGGCCCCTCCCTCCACTAGTCTTTAGACCGTTAACACTGTGTTAGATGACATGGGGCCCCTCCCTCCACTAGTCTTTAGACAGTTAACACTGTGTTAGATGACATGGGGCCCCTCCCTCCACTAGTCTTTAGCCAGTTAACACTGTGCTAGATGACATGGGGCCCCTCCCTCCACTAGTCTTTTAGCCAGTTAACACTGTGTTAGATGACATGGGGCCCCTCCCTCCACTAGTCTTTAGCCAGTTAACACTGTGTTAGATGACATGGGGCCCCTCCCTCCACTAGTCTTTAGACAGTTAACACTGTGTTAGATGACATGGGGCCCCTCCCTCCACTAGTCTTTAGCCAGTTAACACTGTGTTAGATGACATGGGGCCCCTCCCTCCACTAGTCTTTAGACAGTTAACACTGTGTTAGATGACATGGGGCCCCTCCCTCCACTAGTCTTTAGCCAGTTAACACTGTGTTAGATGACATGGGGCCCCTCCCTCCACTAGTCTTTAGGCAGTTAACACTGTGTTAGATGACATGGGGCCCCTCCCTCCACTAGTCTTTAGCCAGTTAACACTGTGTTAGATGACATGGGGCCCCTCCCTCCACTAGTCTTTAGACAGTTAACACTGTGTTAGATGACATGGGGCCCCTCCCTCCACTAGTCTTTAGACAGTTAACACTGTGTTAGATGACATGGGGCCCCTCCCTCCACTAGTCTTTAGCCAGTTAACACTGTGTTAGATGACATGGGGCCCCTCCCTCCACTAGTCTTTAGCCAGTTAACACTGTGTTAGATGACATGGGGCCCCTCCCTCCACTAGTCTTTAGACAGTTAACACTGTGTTAGATGACATGGGGCCCCTCCCTCCACTAGTCTTTAGACAGTTAACACTGTGTTAGATGACATGGGGCCCCTCCCTCCACTAGTCTTTAGCCAGTTAACACTGTGTTAGATTACATGGGGCCCCTCCCTCCACTAGTCTTTAGCCAGTTAACACTGTGTTAGATGACATGGGGCCCCTCCCTCCACTAGTCTTTAGACAGTTAACACTGTGTTAGATGACATGGGGCCCCTCCCTCCACTAGTCTTTAGCCAGTTAACACTGTGTTAGATGACATGGGGCCCCTCCCTCCACTAGTCGTTAGACAGTTAACACTGTGTTAGATGACATGGGCCCCTCCCTCCACTAGTCTTTAGACAGTTAACACTGTGTTAGATGACACGGGGCCCCTCCCTCCACTAGTCTTTAGCCAGTTAACACTGTGCTAGATGACATGGGGCCCCTCCCTCCACTAGTCTTTAGCCAGTTAACACTGTGTTAGATGACATGGGGCCCCTCCCTCCACTAGTCTTTAGACAGTTAACACTGTGTTAGATGACACGGGGCCCCTCCCTCCACTAGTCTTTAGCCAGTTAACACTGTGTTAGATGACATGGGGCCCCTCCCTCCACTAGTCTTTAGCCAGTTAACACTGTGCTAGCCAGCTCTCTTCAGCCCAACTGATCTGTAGGTGTTCATAGGGGGTTATGAAATGATAGGATGCGTCCGACATGACACCCTGTTCCCTATATAGTGCACTAGAAAAGGGTTGTAGCTGGTGCTATATTGGGACGCACACAGGGTGTATATGATGACAGTGTTGTAGCTGTTCCCTATATACTGTAGTGCACTAGAAACAGGGTGTATATGAAGTGTTGTAGCTGTTCCCTATATACTGTAGTGCACTAGAAACAGGGTGTATATGAAGTGTTGTAGCTGTTCCCTATATACTGTAGTGCACTAGAAACAGGGTGTATATGAAGTGTTGTAGCTGTTCCCTATATACTGTAGTGCACTAGAAACAGGGTGTATATGAAGTGTTGTAGCTGTTCCCTATATACTGTAGTGCACTAGAAACAGGGTGTATATGAAGTGTTGTAGCTGTTCCCTAGATACTGTAGTGCACTAGAAACAGGGTGTATATGAAGTGTTGTAGCTGTTCCCTATATACTGTAGTGCACTAGAAACAGGGTGTATATGAAGTGTTGTAGCTGTTCCCTATATACTGTAGTGCACTAGAAACAGGGTGTATATGAAGTGTTGTAGCTGTTCCCTATATACTGTAGTGCACTAGAAACAGGGTGTATATGAAGTGTTGTAGCTGTTCCCTATATACTGTAGTGCACTAGAAACAGGGTGTATATGAAGTGTTGTAGCTGTTCCCTATTTACTGTAGTGCACTAGAAACAGGGTGTATATGAAGTGTTGTAGCCAGCTGTCTCTGAGGTTTCTAAACTAAAGGAGCTGGGCCAGGCCAGTGAGACCAAGGTGTCTGTTCCTCTAGAAGTGTTCATAGGGGGTTATGAATGCTATATGATGTGTTATAACTGTCCTCTATCTACAGTGGGCGTATGAGCTGGGCCAGGCCAGCGAGACCAAGGTGTCTGTTCCTCTCCACGGATGTGAACACTTCTACCTCCTCTCCAAGCCTCTAGCAGAGCCTCTACCGCCCAGAACCCCAGGTGAGACCACTTCCTCTCCAAGCCTCTACCGCCCAGAACCCCAGGTGAGACCACTTCCTCTCCAAGCCTCTACCTCCCAGAACCCCAGGTGAGACCACTTCCTCTCCAAGCCTCTACGTCCCAGAACCCCAGGTGAGACCACTTCCTCTCCAAGCCTCTACCGCCCAGAACCCCAGGTGAGACCACTTCCTCTCCAAGCCTCTACGTCCCAGAACCCCAGGTGAGACCACTTCCTCTCCAAGCCTCTACCGCCCAGAACCCCAGGTGAGACCACTTCCTCTCCAAGCCTCTACATCCCAGAACCCAGGTGAGACCACCACAGTGCAGCGTTCTGGTTCTGTATGGGTGGCTTTGCGTTGTCATTGAGGACCACATTCACTTTTTTAATGTCTACCATTTTTACTTTGCTTGTAAAATAGTCCACATATGGTTTCTTCAAGGAGTTGGAGCTGGTACCGTTCAGTCCGGAACGCATTGAGTGATTAGCTGTAATATTCCTGAACCAGTGGCGGTTGGTGCCGTTTCATAACCATGGCCTTATTTCTATTACAGCATATTGGATGTCTGTCATCCATATTCCATTCACCCAGTTCAATGTAACATCGATAGGTTTAGGCTACTACATGGTACTCAACATTTCTCCTGTACCCATCATGAGGTTGCTACAACCTGGCCTCTGAACTAAAGTTTACAACGTAGGTGCACACAGGTCGAGTGAAATGTGAGTAATCAAGGTGACCGACATTGACACATTCAATACCGCCTTGCACACTCTTGCCTGCATCTAGCTGATCTAGGGTGTAGTCATTAGTCCAACAGTTGAAACAAGAGTTTCTATGTTTATCCCTGTTTTGTTCTGTTTAAGAAACGTTTTTCAACAGAATCGGCGGAGTGAATACACTCCTGATCACACGCAAACACAGTTCCCTTTCATAGCAGCCACATACAAACAGCATGATCACGTTGCTCGTTGTAGAATTCCTTCTGGCATCTACGCGCTCTCCTCCTCTCAACTTTTCCCTTCGCTTGCAGACTTCAGTGCACCACATCAGCTGTCTGTGACCAGGTGAAAAAACCTTTGCAAGCCAAACCTTCATATCATAACCGCTAACCGCTACACACAGCCTACATCGTTGTCACCATATTAGCTAACGTCATCCCCAGTCAACAGAGCTACTAGAAGAAATGTGTTAGTAAACTCGCTACAATCATGCAGTACAGTCAGCAAGCTGTTTGAACCGGGTGTTTGAGTAGGCTAAACTAGCTAGCTGCATTCGCTAGCTAAGTAGGTGAAAGTGGAAGAAAAAAAATACAACGAAATATAGCTATCTCTCTCTCTTGCTTCTCCTTCATTTTGGAAGAAATTAATTTGTTAAAAACTGTTCAACTATTGTCTTTCTCTCTCTCTGAGTCAACTACTCACCACATGTTATACACTGCAGTGCTAGCTAGCTGTAGCTTATGCTTTCAGTACTAGATTCATTCTCTGATCCTTTGATTGGGTGGACAACATGTCAGTTCAGGGGGTGGAAGGGGGTGAGAACCATGAGCCTCCTAGGTTTTGTATTGAAGAGGTTTTGGACGGAAGCTAGCTGTCCTCCGGCTACACCATGTACCCCAGAGTGCTGTTGAGTCTACTGGTGACAGATAGCTAGCTGTCTAAAAAAAATGATTTTTTTTATTTTTGGCTACACTATTTTTATTTTTATGATATTCGCTGAGGAGGATGGTCCTCCCCTTCCTCCTCTGAGGAGCCTCCACTGGCCTGAACTCTGTCCTGTCTGTGGTATCCTGTCTGGAGGTCAGGGGTCAGGGTTAGACTGTGTTGTAACCAGGGCTCTAAAGTGTGACCATGGAAAAGATAATGTTGTAATGATAAGGCTTGGCTGTACCGTTGTGTTAGAGTGCCCTAGAGAAACAAGCCACTGCAGATTCATTAGCATCATGGTTGCACCATTACTACAGGGCAAACGGCTTGCTTCTAGCCCAACCAGGTCAAAAGGTCTGACCCATATTAACGGCTTGCTTCTAGCCCAACCAGGTCAAAAGGTCTGACCCATATTAACGGCTTGCTTCTAGCCCAACCAGGTCAAAAGATCCGACCCATATTAACGGCTTGCTTCTAGCCCAACCAGGTCAAAAGATCTGACCCATATTAACGGCTTGCTTCTAGCCCAACCAGGTCAAAAGATCTGACCCATATTAACGGCTTGCTTCTAGCCCAACCAGGTCAAAAGATCTGACCCATATTAACGGCTTGCTTCTAGCCCAACCAGGTCAAAAGATCTGACCCATATTAACAGAGCAACACTTTCTACAGCAGATCGCCAGGACCACATTTGATATTCATAAACCATTTCGTGAGTTTGTTTTAAAAACTACTCGACATCATCAACCGTTTGTTTACACTTTGTTCAACCTTGTTACCTCATTGGCTAGCTAACTACCAACCGGGGAACTGTACCAGTGGATCCAAACATTCAGGGACACAGACAGACCCAAAGGGACAGCTTCTTCAGGAGATCAATGATCACAGAATGAATGACTGACTGATGCACGTTGTCATCACAAACCTGACGTTTTTTTAAAGAGACGGTGTACAAAATAGTTCTTTTCCATAAATGTAGAACAGGTCAAAACCTCCAATATTCCAATGACAGGTTTTCATATCAACGTCTTAGCTTTTATAATAAACTAACGTCTTTACAGGGTTACGTATTAGTTTCTAGGGCACAACATGTTCTTCAGAAGTAGCTAGAATTCAGATAGGCCCAATAGAGGCTGTATCTCTCTCTATTTAAACATTCTGATTTTCTGGTGCTCCTACATTTCATCTGGTGCTCCTACATTTCATCTGGTGCTCCTACATTTCATCTTGTGCTCCTACATTTCATCTGGTGATCCTGCATCTCTATCTTCTTCAGGTGTTTGCTCCTGATCCTTATTCAGGTTGGCAACGGGGCTTCTTGTGAGGTTAGGGTCTTCTTCAGGAGATCAGGGTTCGACTGTATTGTAACTATGAGCTGTTGTTTCTCTAGTGAGTGATGGATGGATGGGAGGATCTATGTGAGCATGGCAGGGATCAATGTCTGGAGGTTAGGGTCAGGGGTCAGGGGTTCGACTGTATTGTAACTGTATCTCTCTGTGTTCTCTATAGTGGTGATCGATCATGGATGGGAGGATCTATCAGGAGAGAGCATGGTAAGGGAGGTCTGGAGGTTAGGGTCAGGGGTCAGGGTTCGACTGTATTGTAACTGTATCTCTGTGTGTTCTCTATAGTGGTGATAGATATGGATGGGAGGATCTATGTGAGAGCATGGCAGGGAGGATCGGTTAGCTTCTTTAGGGTCAGGGGTCAGGGTTCGACTGTATTGTAACTGTATGATCTGTGTGTTCTCTCTAGTGGTGATCGATATGGATGGGAGGATCTATGTGAGAGCATGGCAGGGAGGTCTGGAGGTTAGGGTCAGGGGTCAGGGTTCGACTGTATTGTAACTGTATCTCTGTGTGTTCTCTCTAGTGGTGATAGATATGGATGGGAGGATCTATGTGAGAGCATGGCAGGGAGGTCTGGAGGTTAGGGTCAGGGGTCAGGGTTCGACTGTATTGTAACTGTATCTCTGTGTGTTCTCTCTAGTGGTGATCGATATGGATGGGAGGATCTATGTGAGACCGTGGCAGGGAGGTCTGGTAGGTTAGGGTCAGGGGTCAGGGTTCGACTGTATTGTAACTGTATCTCTGTGTGTTCTCTCTAGTGGTGATAGATATGGATGGGAGGATCTATGTGAGAGCATGGCAGGGAGGTCTGGAGGTTAGGGTTAGGGTCAGGGGTCAGGGTTCGACTGTATTGCAACTGTATCTCTGTGTGTTCTCTCTAGTGGTGATCGATATGGATGGGAGGATCTATGTGAGAGCATGGCAGGGAGGGATCCTGTCTGGAGGATTTGAGAAGAACCCCAAACCCATCTTCACTGAGGGACGCAACCAGCTGGAGATTCAGAACATGCAGGAGGACTGGGACCACTACGGTAAGAGACGGGGGTTATTCCCTTAATGGTGCACAGAACATGCAGGAGGACTGGGACCACTACGGTAAGAGACGGGGGTTATTCCCTTAATGGTGCACAGAACATGCAGGAGGACTGGACCACTACGGTAAGAGACGGGGGGTTATTCCCTTAATGGTGCACAGAACATGCAGGAGGACTGGGACCACTACGGTAAGAGACGGGTGTTATTCCCTTAATGGTGCACAGAACATGCAGGAGGACTGGGACCACTACGGTAAGAGACGGGTGTTATTCCCTTAATGGTGCACAGAACATGCAGGAGGACTGGGACCACTACGGTAAGAGACGGGGGTTATTCCCTTAATGGTGCACAGAACATGCAGGAGGACTGGGACCACTACGGTAAGAGACGGGGTTATTCCCTTAATGGTGCACAGAACATGCAGGAGGACTGGGACCACTACGGTAAGAGACGGGGGTTATTCCCTTAATGGTGCACTGCTACTGTAAAACATGTATTCCATTTAGACAGGTTCCCCAAGCGACTTAGTGCTGTTATAGACTGTGGTTATACTAGGTGGTTATAGACTGGTTATATACTGTGGTTATAGACTGTGGTTATACTAGGTGGTTATAGACTGTGGTTATAGACTGTGGTTATAGACTGTGGTTATAGACTGTGGTTATACTAGGTGGTTATAGACTGTGGTTATACTAGGTGGTTATACTAGGTGGTTACTGGTGGTTATAGACTGTGGTTATACTAGGTGGTTATAGACTGTGGTTATAGACTGTGGTTATACTAGGTGGTTATAGACTGTGGTTATAGACTGTGGTTATACTAGGTGGTTATAGACTGTGGTTATACTAGGTGGTTATAGACTGTGGTTATACTAGGTGGTTATAGACTGTGGTTATACTAGGTGGTTATAGACTGTGGTTATACTAGGTGGTTATAGACTGTGGTTATATAGGTGGTGTTATAGACTGTGGTTATAGACTGTGGTTATACTAGGTGGTTATAGATGGTTATACTAGGTGGTTATAGACTGTGGTTATACTAGGTGGTTTATAGACTGTGGTTATACTAGGTGGTTATAGACTTATAGACTGTGGTTATACTAGGTGGTTATAGACTGTGGTTATACTAGGTGGTTATAGACTGTGGTTATAGACTGTGGTTATAGACTGTGGTTATAGACTGTGGTTATAGACTGTGGTTATACATTTACATTTTACATTTAGGTGACGTCTTAGACCTGTGGTTAGGAGCAATTAGGTGGTTAAGTGACTTGCTCAAGGGTTATACTAGGTGGTTATAGACTGTGTTTATACTAGGTGGTTATAGACTGTGGTTATACTAGGTGGTTATAGACTGTGGTTATACTAGGTGGTTATAGACTGTGGTTATACTAGGTGGTTATAGACTGTGGTTATACTAGGTGGTTATAGACTGTGGTTATACTAGGTGGTTATAGACTGTGGTTATAGACTGTGGTTATACTAGGTGGTTATAGACTGTGGTTATACTAGGTGGTTATAGACTGTGGTTATACTAGGTGGTTATAGACTGTGGTTATAGACTGTGGTTATAGACTGGTTATAGGTGGTTATAGACTGTGGTTATACTAGGTGGTTATAGACTGTGGTTATACTAGACTGTGGTTATAGACTGTGGTTATACTAGGTGGTTATAGACTGTGTTATACTAGGTGGTTATAGACTGTGGTTATACTAGGTGGTTATAGACTGGTTATATAGGTGGTTATAGACTGTGGTTATAGACTGTGGTTATACTAGGTGGTTATAGACTGTGGTTATACTAGGTGGTTATAGACTGTGGTTATACTAGGTGGTTATAGACTGTGGTTATAGACTGTGGTTATACTAGGTGGTTATAGACTGGTTATACTAGGTGGTTATAGACTGTGGTTATACTAGGTGGTTATAGACTGTGGTTATACTAGGTGGTTATAGACTGTGGTTTATACTAGGTGGTTATAGACTGGTTATACTAGGTGGTTATAGACTGTGGTTATAGACTGTGGTTATAGACTGTGGTTATACTAGGTGGTTATAGACTGGTTATACTAGGTGGTTATAGACTGTGGTTATACTAGGTGGTTATAGACTGTGGTTATACTAGGTGGTTATAGACTGTGGTTTATAGGTGGTTATAGACTGGTTATACTAGGTGGTTATAGACTGTGGTTATACTAGGTGGTTATAGACTGTGTGGTTATAGACTGTGGTTATACTAGGTGGTTATAGACTGTGGTTATACTAGGTGGTTATAGACTGTGGTTATACTAGGTGGTTATAGACTGTGGTTATACTAGGTGGTTATAGACTGGTTATACTAGGTGGTTATAGACTGGTTATACTAGGTGGTTATAGACTGGTTATACTAGGTGGTTATAGACTGTGGTTATACTAGGTGGTTATACTGTGTGGTTATAGACTGTGGTTATACTAGGTGGTTATAGACTGTGGTTATACTAGGTGGTTATAGACTGTGGTTATACTACTGTGGTTATAGACTGTGGTTATACTAGGTGGTTATAGACTGTGGTTATACTAGGTGGTTATAGACTGTGGTTATACTAGGTGGTTATAGACTGTGGTTATACTAGGTGGTTATAGACTGTGGTTATAGACTGTGGTTATAGACTGTGGTTATACTAGGTGGTTATAGACTGTGTGGTATACTTGGTGGTTATAGACTGTGGTTTATACTAGGTGGTTATAGGACTGGTTATACTAGGTGGTTATAGTGGTTATACTAGGTGGTTATAGACTGTGGTTATAGACTGTGGTTATACTATGTGGTTATAGACTGTGGTTATACTAGGTGGTTATACTAGGTGGTTATACTAGGTGGTTATAGACTGTGGTTATAGACTGTGGTTATACTAGGTGGTTATAGACTGTGGTTATAGACTGTGGTTATAGACTGTGGTTATATAGGTGGTTATAGACTGTGGTTATAGACTGGTGGTTATAGACGGTGGTTATACTAGGTGGTTATAGACTGTGGTTATACTAGGTGGTTATAGACTGGTTATGTGGTTATAGACTGTGGTTATACTACTAGGTGGTTATAGACTGGTTATAGACTGTGGTTATACTAGGTGGTTATAGACTGTGGTTATAGACTGTGGTTATACTAGGTGGTTATAGACTGTGGTTATACTAGGTGGTTATAGACTGTGGTTATAGACTGTGGTTATAGACTGTGGTTATAGACTGTGGTTATACTAGGTGGTTATAGACTGTGGTTATACTAGGTGGTTATAGACTGTGGTTATAGACTGTGGTTATACTAGGTGGTTATAGACTGTGGTTATACTAGGTGGTTATAGACTGTGGTTATAGACTGTGGTTATAGACTGTGGTTATACTACTGTGTGGTTATAGACTGTGGTTATACTAGGTGGTTATAGACTGTGGTTATAGACTGGTTATAGACTGTGGTTATAGACTGTGGTTATACTAGGTGGTTATAGACTGTGGTTATACTAGGTGGTTATAGACTGTGGTTATACTAGGTGGTTATAGACTGTGGTTATACTAGGTGGTTATAGACTGTGGTTATACTAGGTGGTTATAGACTGTGGTTATAGACTGTGGTTATAGACTGTGGTTATACTAGGTGGTTATAGACTGTGGTTATACTAGGTGGTTATAGACTGTGGTTATAGACTGTGGTTATACTAGTGGTTATAGACTGTGGTTATACTAGGTGGTTATAGACTGTGGTTATACTAGGTGGTTATAGACTGTGGTTATAGATTGTGGTTATAGACTGTGGTTATACTAGGTGGTTATAGACTGTGGTTATATACTGTGGTTATAGACTGTGGTTATACTAGGTGGTTATAGACTGTTATACTAGGTGGTTATAGACTGTGGTTATACTAGGTGGTTATAGACTGTGGTTATACTAGGTGGTTATAGACTGTGGTTATACTAGGTGGTTATAGACTGTGGTTATACTAGGTGGTTATAGACTGTGGTTATACTAGGTGGTTATAGACTGTGGTTATACTAGGTGGTTATAGACTGTGGTTATAGACTGTGGTTATACTAGGTGGTTATAGACTGTGGTTATACTAGGTGGTTATAGACTGTGGTTATAGACTGTGGTTATACTAGGTGGTTATAGACTGGTTATACTAGGTGGTTATAGACTGTGGTTATACTAGGTGGTTATAGACTGTGGTTATAGACTGTGGTTATAGACTGTGGTTATACTAGGTGGTTATAGACTGTGGTTATAGACTGTGGTTATACTAGGTGGTTATAGACTGTGGTTATAGACTGTGGTTATAGACTGTGGTTATACTAGGTGGTTATAGACTGTGGTTATAGACTAGGTGGTTATAGACTGTGGTTATACTAGGTGGTTATAGACTGTGGTTATACTAGGTGGTTATAGACTGTGGTTATAGAGGTGGTTATAGACTGTGGTTATACTAGGTGGTTATAGACTGTGGTTATACTAGGTGGTTATAGACTGTGGTTATAGACTAGGTGGTTATACTAGGTGGTTATAGACTGTGGTTATACTAGGTGGTTATAGACTGGTTATACTAGGTGGTTATAGACTGTGGTTATACTAGGTGGTTATAGACTGTGGTTATACTAGGTGGTTATAGACTGTGGTTATACTTGGTGTGGTTTATAGAGGTGGTTATAGACTGTGGTTATACTGGTGGTTATAGACTGTGGTATACTATTTAGGTGGTTATATTTAGGTGGTTATCCAGAGCGACTTGTGTGCATACATTATAGACTGTGGGTTATAGAACCCTGACGTTGCAAACGTGCTATATACTAGCTGTTATCCCTGTGGCCATTCCCTTATGGCGACTGGGGTTATAGACTGTGGTTATACTAGGTGGGTTATAGACTGTGGTTATACTAGGTGGTTATACCACTGTGGTTAGACCATACTCGGGAGACTGTGGTTATAGACTGTGGTTATAGACTGTGGTTATACTAGGTGGTTATAGACTGTGGTTATAGACTGTGGTTATACTAGGTGGTTATAGACTGTGGTTATAGACTGTGGTTATACTAGGTGGTTATAGACTGTGGTTATAGACTGTGGTTATACTAGGTGGTTATAGACTGTGGTTATACTAGGTGGTTATAGACTGTGGTTATAGACTGTGGTTATACTAGGTGGTTATAGACTGTGGTTATACTAGGTGGTTATAGACTGTGGTTATAGACTGTGGTTATATATTAGGTGGTTATAGACTGGTTATAGAGGTGGTTATAGACTGTGGTTATACTAGGGGTGGTTATAGACTGGTTATAGACTGGTTATACTAGGTGGTTATAGACTGTGGTTATAGACTGTGGTTATACTAGGTGGTTATAGACTGTGGTTATACTAGGTGGTTATAGACTGTGGTTATACTAGGTGGTTATAGACTGTGGTTATAGACTGTGGTTATAGACTGTGGTTATACTAGGTGGTTATAGACTGTGGTTATACTAGGTGGTTATAGACTGTGGTTATAGACTGTGGTTATACTAGGTGGTTATAGACTGTGGTTATACTAGGTGGTTATAGACTGTGGTTATAGACTGTGGTTATAGACTGTGGTTATACTAGGTGGTTATAGACTGTGGTTATACTAGGTGGTTATAGACTGTGGTTATAGAGGTGGTTATAGACTGTGGTTATAGACTGTGGTTATACTAGGTGGTTATAGACTGTGGTTATAGACTGTGGTTATACTAGGTGGTTATAGACTGTGGTTATACTAGGTGGTTATAGACTGTGGTTATACTAGGTGGTTATAGACTGTGGTTATAGACTGGTGGTTATAGACTGTGGTTATACTAGGTGGTTATAGACTGTTATACTAGGTGGTTATAGACTGTGGTTATAGACTGTGGTTATACTAGGTGGTTATAGACTGTGGATATACTAGGTGGTTATAGACTGTGGTTATAGACTGTGGTTATAGACTGTGGTTATACTAGGTGGTTATAGACTGTGGTTATAGACTGTGGTTATAGACTGTGGTTATACTAGGTGGTTATAGACTGTGGTTATACTAGGTGGTTATAGACTGTGGTTATACTAGGTGGTTATAGACTGTGGTTATACTAGGTGGTTATAGACTGTGGTTATAGACTGTGGTTATACTAGGTGGTTATAGACTGTGGTTATACTAGGTGGTTATAGACTGTGGTTATACTAGGTGGTTATAGACTGTGGTTATACTAGGTGGTTATAGACTGTGGTTATAGACTGTGGTTATACTAGGTGGTTATAGACTGTGGTTATACTAGGTGGTTATAGACTGTGGTTATAGACTAGGTGGTTATACTAGGTGGTTATAGACTGGTTATACTAGGTGGTTATAGACTGTGGTTATACTAGGTGGTTATAGACTGTGGTTATAGACTGTGGTTATAGACTGTGGTTATAGACTGTGGTTATACTAGGTGGTTATAGACTGTGGTTATAGACTGTGGTTATACTAGGTGGTTATAGACTGTGGTTATAGACTGTGGTTATAGACTGTGGTTATACTAGGTGGTTATAGACTCTGTGGTTATAGACTGGTTATAGACTGTGGTTATACTAGGTGGTTATAGACTGTGGATATACTAGGTGGTTATAGACTGTGGTTATAGACTGTGGTTATAGACTGTGGTTATACTAGGTGGTTATAGACTGTGGTTATACTAGGTGGTTATAGACTGTGGTTATAGACTGTGGTTATACTAGGTGGTTATAGACTGTGGTTATACTAGGTGGTTATAGACTGTGGTTATAGACTGGTTATAGACTGTGGTTATACTAGGTGGTTATAGACTGTGGTTATACTAGGTGGTTATAGACTGTGTTATAGACTGGTTATACTAGGTGGTTATAGACTGTGGTTATACTAGGTGGTTATAGACTGGTTATACTAGGTGGTTATAGACTGTGGTTATACTAGGTGGTTATAGACTGTGGTTATACTAGGTGGTTATAGACTGTGGTTATACTAGGTGGTTATAGACTGTGGATATACTAGGTGGTTATAGACTGGTTATAGACTGTGGTTATACTAGGTGGTTATAGACTGTGGATATACTAGGTGGTTATAGACTGTGGGTATATAGACTGTGGTTATGCTAGGTGGTTATAGACTGTGGTTATAGACTGTGGATATACTAGGTGGTTATAGACTGTGGTTATATACTGTGGTTATGCTAGGGGTTATAGACTGTGGTTATAGACTGTGGTTATACTAGGTGGTTATAGACTGTGGATATACTAGGTGGTTATAGACTGTGGTTATAGACTGTGGTTATACTAGGTGGTTATAGACTGTGGTTATACTAGGTGGTTATAGACTGTGGTTATAGACTGTGGTTATACTAGGTGGTTATAGACTGTGGTGATATAGACTGTGGTTATACTAGGTGGTTATAGACTGTGGTTATACTAGGTGGTTATAGACTGTGGTTATACTAGGTGGTTATAGACTGTAGACTGGTTTGAATGGATCCCTTGAGGCCCAGGCAGTTTGTGGAGTAAACCTATAGAGTATATCACTATACCGTTACCTGTCGCTATGGTTACCACTATACCAGTTATCTCTCTGCAGCACCAGACTACCTCTGACCGTGTGTCTGAGGGGTTAGAAATAAAACCCGACCTTGACTTGTGTCCCACAATCCTGTGCGTGGTCCCAATCTGTGACACTGCAGGGTCAGGATGTGTGACGGCTTCTGAGCAATCTGTTGCTCAAAGGCTGAGGAGAGAGAGAGAGGCACTATTATTGTCACTGACGGTGTGTGTCCTTATGTGTGTGTCCAGTGTAGTAATAATACGTGTTCAGTCATAGTCAGCTCCGTAGTAACTGACAGCTCCGTAGTAACTGACAGGTCCGTAGTAACTGACAGCTCCGTAGTAACTGACAGCTCCGTAGTAACTGACAGCTCCGTAGTAACTGACAGGTCCGTAGTAACTGACAGCCCTACTGCCAACTGTGTCGAGGAGTGTCCTGGCTGTCAACACGTCAGAAGGATCAATGCACCATCCTTTAATGATTTGGGATGTGCTATAAGAATATATAGCCTAAATATCATATCACCTCCAATGGAAACATGTCAGGCGTTTGGTATTAGTTGGTACAGTGAAGATATGGAATGGGACAGTACATGTACAGCCCAACCACCTCTCTCTCTCTCTCTCTCTCTCTCTCTCTCTCTCTCTCTCTCCCTCTCTCTCTCTCTCTCTCTCTCTCTCTCTCTTCTGTTCTCTCTCTGTCTCTGTCTCTGTCTCTGTCTCCCTCTGTCTCTCTCTCCCTCTGTCTCTGTCTCTCTCTCTCTCTCTCTCTCTCTCTCTCTCTCTCTCTCTCTCTCTCTCTCTCTCTCTCTCTCTCTCTCTCTCTCTGTCTCTCTCTGTCTCTGTCTCTCTCTGTCTCTGTCTCTGTCTCTCTCTCTTCTCTGTCTCTCTCTCTCTCTCCCTCTCTCTCTCTCTCTCTCTCTCTCTCTCTCTCTCTCTCTGTCTCTGTCTGTCTCTCTCTCTCTCTCTCTCTCGCTCTCTCTCTCTCTCTCTCTCTCTCTCTCTCTCTCTCTCTCTCTCTCTCTCTCTCTCTCTCTCTCTGTCTCTCTCTCTCTCTCTGTCTCTGTTTCTGTCTCTCTCTCTCGCTCTCTTTCTGTCTCTCCCTGTCAGCCCTGTTGAGGAGGATGCCAGAGCTAGAGGTGTTTCTCTACCTAACCCTAACCCCCTCTCACCCCCCCTCTGTAGAACCCATGCTGTCAGCCCTGTTGAGGAGGATGCCAGAGCTAGAGGTGTTTCTCTACCTAACCCCCTCTCACCCCCCCCTGTAGAACCCATGCTGTCAGCCCCGTTGAGGAGGATGCCAGAGCTAGAGGTGTTTCTCTACCTAACCCTAACCCCCTCTCACCCCCCCTCTGTAGAACCCATGCTGTCAGCCCTGTTGAGGAGGATGCCAGAGCTAGAGGTGTTTCTCTACCTAACCCCCTCTCTCACCCCCCCCTGTAGAACCCATGCTGTCAGCCCTGTTGAGGAGGATGCCCAGAGCTAGAGGTGTTTCTCTCCTAACCCCCTCTCACCCCCCCCTGCAGAACCCATGCTGTCAGCCCTGTTGAGGAGGATGCCAGAGCTAGAGGTGTTTCTCTACCTCCCCCTCTCACCCCCCCCTGTAGAAACCCATGCTGTCAGCCCTGTTGAGGAGGATGCCAGAGCTAGAGGTGTTTCTCTACCTAACCCCCTCTCACCCCCCCCCTGTAGAACCCATGCTGTCAGCCCTGTTGAGGAGGATGCCAGAGCTAGAGGTGTTTCTCTACCTAACCCTAACCCCCTCTCACCCCCCCCCCTGTAGAACCCATGCTGTCAGCCCTGTTGAGGAGGATGCCAGAGCTAGAGGTGTTTCTCTCTACCTAACCCCCTCTCACCCCCCCCTGTAGAAACCCATGCTGTCAGCCCTGTTGAGGAGGATGCCAGAGCTAGAGGTGTTTCTCTACCTAACCCCCTCTCACCCCCGCTGTAGAACCCATGCTGTCAGCCCTGTTGAGGAGGATGCCAGAGATAGAGGTGTTTCTCTACCTAACCCCCTCTCACCCCCCCCTGTAGAACCCATGCTGTCAGCCCTGTTGAGGAGGATGCCAGAGATAGAGGTGTTTCTCTACCTAACCCTAACCCCCTCTCACCCCCCCCCTGTAGAACCCATGCTGTCAGCCCTGTTGAGGAGGATGCCAGAGCTAGAGGTGTTTCTCTACCTAACCCTAACCCCCTCTCTCGACCCTCTCCCCCCCCCCCCCTGTAGAACCCATGCTGTCAGCCCTGTTGAGGAGGATGCCAGAGCTAGAGGTGTTTCTCTACCTAACCCTAACCCCCTCTCACCCCCCCCGTAGAACCCATGCTGTCAGCCCTGTTGAGGAGGATGCCAGAGCTAGAGGTGTTTTCTCTACCTAACCCCCTCTCACCCCCCCCTGTAGAACCCATGCTGTCAGCCCTGTTGAGGAGGATGCCAGAGCTAGAGGTGTTTCTCTACCTAACCCCCTCTCACCCCCCCCCCCCCCCCCCGTAGAACCCATGCTGTCAGCCCTGTTGAGGAGGATGCCAGAGCTAGAGGTGTTTCTCTACCTAACCCCCTCTCACCCCCCCCTGTAGAACCCATGCTGTCAGCCCTGTTGAGGAGGATGCCAGAGCTAGAGGTGTTTCTCTACCTAACCCCCTCTCACCCCCCCCCCCCTGTAGTAACCCATGCTGTCAGCCCTGTTGAGGAGGATGCCAGAGCTAGAGGTGTTTCTCTACCTAACCCCCTCTCACCCCCCCCTGTAGAACCCATGCTGTCAGCCCTGTTGAGGAGGATGCCAGAGCTAGAGGTGTTTCTCTACCTAACCCCCTCTGACCCACCCCCTGTAGAACCCATGCTGTCAGCCCTGTTGAGGAGGATGCCAGAGCTAGAGGTGTTTCTCTACCTAACCCTAACCCCCTCTCCCCACCCCCTGTAGAACCCATGCTGTCAGCCCTGTTGAGGAGGATGCCAGAGATAGAGGTGTTTCTCTACCTGTGGTCCTCTGTAGCTCAGCTGGTAGAGCACGGCGCTTGTAACGCCAAGGTAGTGGGGTTCGATTTGTAACTGACAGCGCCGTGTTTTGTTTTCGCATCCCCGGGACCACCCATACACAAAAATGTATGCACGCATGACTGTAAGTCGCTTTGGATAAAAGCGTCTGCTAAATGGCATATTATTATTATTATTATTATTATTATTATTACCTAACCCCCTCTCACCCCCCCCCTGTAGAACCCATGCTGTCAGCACTGTGAGGAGGATGCCAGAGCTAGAGGTGTTTCTCTACCTAACCCTAACCCCCTCTCAACCCCCCCTGTAGAACCCATGCTGTCAGCCCTGTTGAGGAGGATGCCAGAGCTAGAGGTGTTTCTCTACCTAACCCCCTCTCCCCCCCCCCCCTGTAGAACCCATGCTGTCAGCCCTGTTGAGGAGGATGCCAGAGCTAGAGGTGTTTCTCTACCTAACCCCCTCACCCCCCCCTGTAGAACCCATGCTGTCAGCCCTGTTGAGGAGGATGCCAGAGCTAGAGGTGTTTCTCTACCTAACCCTAACCCCCTCTCCCCACCCCCTGTAGAACCCATGCTGTCAGCCCTGTTGAGAGGAGGATGCCAGAGCTAGAGGTGTTTCTCTACCTAACCCTAACCCCCTCTCCCCACCCCCTGTAGAACCCATGCTGTCAGCCCTGTTGAGGAGGATGCCAGAGCTAGAGGTGTTTCTCTACCTAACCCCCTCTCACCCCCCCCCCTGTAGAACCCATGCTGTCAGCCCTGTTGAGGAGGATGCCAGAGCTAGAGGTGTTCTCTACCTAACCCCCTCTCACCCCCCCCCTTGTAGAAACCCATGCTGTCAGCCCTGTTGAGGAGGATGCCAGAGCTAGAGGTGTTTCTCTACCTAACCCCCTCTCACCCCCCTGTAGAACCCATGCTGTCAGCCCTGTTGAGGAGGATGCCAGAGCTAGAGGTGTTTCTCTCTACCTAACCCCCTCTCACCCCCCCCCCTGTAGAACCCATGCTGTCAGCCCTGTTGAGGAGGATGCCAGAGCTAGAGGTGTTTCTCTACCTAAACCCCCTCTCACCCCCCCCCCCTGTAGAACCCATGCTGTCAGCCCCGTTGAGGAGGATGCCAGAGCTAGAGGTGTTTCTCTACCTAACCCCCTCTCACCCCCCCCTGTAGAACCCATGCTGTCAGCCCTGTTGAGGAGGATGCCAGAGCTAGAGGTGTTTCTCTACCTAACCCCCTCTCACCCCCCCCCCTGTAGAACCCATGCTGTCAGCCCTGTTGAGGAGGATGCCAGAGCTAGAGGTGTTTCTCTACCTAACCCTAACCCCCTCTCACCCCCCCCTGTAGAACCCATGCTGTCAGCCCTGTTGAGGAGGATGCCAGAGATAGAGGTGTTTCTCTACCTAACCCCCTCTCACCCCCCCCTGCAGAACCCATGCTGTCAGCCCTGTTGAGGAGGATGCCAGAGCTAGAGGTGTTTCTCTACCTAACCCCCTCTCACCCCCCCCTGTAGAACCCATGCTGTCAGCCCTGTTGAGGAGGATGCCAGAGCTAGAGGTGTTTCTCTACCTAACCCCCTCTCACCCCCCCCCCTGTAGAACCCATGCTGTCAGCCCTGTTGAGGAGGATGCCAGAGCTAGAGGTGTTTCTCTACCTAACCCCCTCTCACCCCCCCCTGTAGAACCCATGCTGTCAGCCCTGTTGAGGAGGATGCCAGAGCTAGAGGTGTTTCTCTACCTAACCCTAACCCCCTCTCACCCCCCCCCTGTAGAACCCATGCTGTCAGCCCTGTTGAGGAGGATGCCAGAGCTAGAGGTGTTTCTCTACCTAACCCTAACCCCCTCTCACCCCCCTGTAGAACCCATGCTGTCAGCCCTGTTGAGGAGGATGCCAGAGCTAGAGGTGTTTCTCTACCTAACCCTAACCCGTCTCTCCCCCCCCCCTGTAGAACCCATGCTGTCAGCCCTGTTGAGGAGGATGCCAGAGCTAGAGGTGTTTCTCTACCTAACCCTAACCCCCTCTCACCCCCCCCTGTAGAACCCATGCTGTCAGCCCTGTTGAGGAGGATGCCAGAGCTAGAGGTGTTTCTCTACCTAACCCCCTCTCACCCCCCCCTGTAGAACCCATGCTGTCAGCCCTGTTGAGGAGGATGCCAGAGCTAGAGGTGTTTCTCTACCTAACCCCCTCTCACCCCCCCCCTGTAGAACCCATGCTGTCAGCCCTGTTGAGGAGGATGGTGGTGCTGGAGGTGTTTCTCTACCTAACCCCCTCTCCCCACCCCCTGTAGAACCCATGCTGTCAGCCCTGTTGAGGAGGATGCCAGAGCTAGAGGTGTTTCTCTACCTAACCCTAACCCCCTCTCCCCACCCCCTGTAGAACCCATGCTGTCAGCCCTGTTGAGGAGGATGCCAGAGCTAGAGGTGTTTCTCTACCTAACCCCCTCTCACCCCCCCCCCGCCCCCTGTAGAACCCATGCTGTCAGCCCTGTTGAGGAGGATGCCAGAGATAGAGGTGTTTCTCTACCTAACCCTAAACCCCTCTCCCCCCCCCCTGTAGAACCCATGCTGTCAGCCCTGTTGAGGAGGATGCCCAGAGATAGAGGTGTTTCTCTACCTAACCCCCTCTCACCCCCCCCCCCCCTGTAGAACCCATGCTGTCAGCCCTGTTGAGGAGGATGCCAGAGCTAGAGGTGTTTCTCTACCTAACCCCCTCTCACCCCCCCCCTGTAGAACCCATGCTGTCAGCCCTGTTGAGGAGGATGCCAGAGCTAGAGGTGTTTCTCTACCTAACCCCCTCTCACCCCCCCCTGTAGAACCCATGCTGTCAGCCCTGTTGAGGAGGATGCCAGAGCTAGAGGTGTGTGAGATCCAGCAGCTGGTTAACTGTCCTGAGTCGTTCACCCCAGACATGCGCTGTCTGATGGGGGAGACACCGGGGGTACACGGCTACTTCGTCCTGGCTGGAATGAACGCCTCTGGCCTGGCCTTCGCTGGCGGAGCTGGAAAGTAAGAACAACAGTACATCTACAGTACACGTGCTTTAGGGTTGTCATGATATGGCAATACTCAGACGTATCATGGCAAACAAAACATGAAGATTTAAGGACTTAATTTGTTGATGAAAACGGTCCTAATGTTACAACCAACCTATTATTAGTCTGTTCCATGTTCTCCCCATGGAACATGGAGTATCGTAGAATCTTACTATCGTAGACGTAGTATCGTAGACATAGTGTCTTACTATCGTAGACGTAGTATCGTAGACGTAGTATCTTATTATCCTAGACGTAGTATCATAGTATTGTAGACGTAGTATAGTTGACATAGTATCGTAGTCAGGGCCTAAATTTAACACCCGCCACCAGTCAAATGCGGGTAGATTTTGGCATTGGCGGGCCTAATGTTAGAAACAAACAACCTAATAGTAGTTAGTTTCATGTTCTCCCCATGGAAAATGTATTATCGTAGACGTACTATCATAGTATCTTACTATCGTAGACGTAGTATCTTACTATCGTACTACTCCTCCACGTCTCCTGATGTACTGGCCTGTCTCCTGGTAGCGCCTCCATGCTCTGGACACTACGCTGACAGACACAGCAAACCTTCTTTCCACAGCTCGCATTGATGTGCCATCCTGGATGAGCTGCACTACCTGAGCCACTTGTGTGGGTTGTAGACTCTGTCTCATGCTACCACTAGAGTGAAAGCACCGCCAGCATTCAAAAGTGACCAAAACATCAGCCAGGAAGCATAGGAACTGAGAAGTGGTCTGTGGTCACCACCTGCAGAACCATTCCTTTATTGGGGGTGTCTTGCTAATTGCCTATAATTTCCACCTGTTGTCTATTCCATTTGCACAACAGCATGTGACATTTATTGTCAATCAGTGTTGCTTCCTAAGTGGACAGTTTGATTTCACAGAAGTGTGATTGACTTGGAGTTACATTGTGTTGTTTAAGTGTTCCCTTAATTTTTTTGAGCAGTATATTATCGTAGACGTAGTATCATAGTATCTTACTATCGTAGACGTAGTATCATAGTATCTTACTATCGTAGACGTAGTATCATAGTATCTTACTATCGTAGACGTAGTATCTTACTATCGTAGATGTAGTATCGTAGTCAGGGCCTAAAATTAACACCCGCCACCTGCCAAATGCAGGTAGATTTTGGCGTTGGCGTGTAAGACGTCTTTCACCAGCTGGTCGGGGCTCCACAGTGCCAACATTTCATTCGCATTTGTGAATAAAAATAGTCAAGTATGATCTCCATTTATAGTAAAATAAATGCTGCAGTAGCTGTTTTCAAAGTATTTCTGCCGTTTTTGTTTCATAGCTGGTAAATTTAATCGCACAAAGTCAAAGAGCTATGAATCCTATAATATAGCCTGTTCCACCTCGTGCTGCAGCGCTAGCTGGCTGGAAAAGTTGGTCTAATTCACTTGGAACTGAAGTGAGAATTTGTCCTTGTGTTTGTTGGCTATGTACATGGTTTTGTTCACCAGCCAGGTTGGTTTTCTATGTTGGAGGTTCAACCGCCAGGGAAGAGAAAACAACTCTTCTACTGGTCAGACTCGGCTAACTGGGCTGACTAGACGCGCTACCACGTGACCTCCCGCCCTTAAAGGGGCAGGTCAACATTTTTCTCTCATCTGTTAAAATGTTGGTTAAAATGAAATTAAACAATATACCACATTAGTTACAAAATAATATTTTGACTGGTAAAGAATCGTGAGTGGCTGGTAGATTTTTTAATCTACCTGCCACAGTGGCTGGTGGACCAAAAGTTAATTTTATGCCCGATCTTAGTATCGTAGTATCTTTCTATCATAGACGTAGTATTGTAGACGTAGTATCTTAGTTTCGTAGACGTAGTATCGTAGACGTAGCATCGTAGTATCTTAGTATCGTAGACATAGCATCGTAGACGTAGCATCGTAGTATCATAGACGTAGTATCGTAGACATAGCATCGTAGACGTAGCATCGTAGTATCGTAGACGTAGCATCGTAGTATCGTAGACATAGCATCATAGTATCGTAGACGTAGTATCGTAGACGTAGCATCGTAGTATCGTAGACGTAGCATCATAGTATCGTAGACGTAGTATCGTAGATGTAACATCGTAGTATCTTTGTATCGTAGACATAGCATCGTAGTATTGTAGACGTAGCATCGTGGTATCGTAGA